>ML682006.1:3305734-3324240 GCA_007922195.1 Podocnemis expansa
ATTGAAATTAAAATACATTTAAAAAAATATTGTGAAAAATATCGATTTTTTTACATATGTGTTAATTTTAAAAATATTTCTTTTATTATTTAAGTCCCCCACGACTTTTTTTTTTTTTTTTTTTTTTTTTTTTTGCTAAAATTCTATACACTATTTTGATATAGGATCTCAAACTGGGTCATCATGATGGCTCCCTCTGGCACCTATATATCAGAATCTAGCCATAATAAACATAGGAGGTGTTTTCTCTCCAAAAGAACAAAAATAGCAACTTTTTGTTACAGAATGTACTAAGTGTTTTCTTTTTTTTCTCATTAACCATGGATACTTCAGAGTGGATATATCTCAACCAATTACTTTAACATAGCTGGGCCTGTTTAATCACCTGTGGATCTGGTCCTGTTGTGGCGCTGCCAAGACCAGGTTAAGAGACTCTGACTTTGGGGTAAAAGTTATTACACAATATGCCTGATGAAAATACTAATCCACAAGTTTCTAAAACAATAAACACAAACTCCTGTGTTAAATGCAATTCATTTGATTCCCAAAGAAGGGAATTTATAAAATATGTAAGTTGTAAAATTTAAAAGTCAATTAAACAAAACCCCTGACTTCTGCAATCTGGTTCTGGGGCTGCATGCAGCTCTTTGGATGCCCCCTTCCAACTCGAGTTTTCCCTTGCCAGCAGGAGACCGTGCAAGCAGCCCACTCTTGGTTCTGCTGAACCTGTACCCCACCAGTGCACCCTGTGGCAGGCACCCTGGCCTAGCTCCCAGATCCCCCCATCAGAAGGTCACACCCATTGCGGCTCCCAAAACACTTGGTTATTGAAGGAATTTTTTAAAATGGCTCTTCTTATCTTTCAGGTTGCCAAGCGCTGGCCTAGGAACTATGACAATCACAATAATGACTACTGAGCAGATATTAACAATCCACATAAATGAAACAAGTGCTAAACTTAATTTATTACCATTTTCTTTTGTGGTATGCAATCAACTAACTTGCATTAATATGCTGTTTGTTTATACTGCAAGCCATTTGGAGTATGATCTGTGTATTTAGATATGGATTGCTTTCTTATGCGTTTGGAGAGTACCCATCACATCAGCACCATAAGCCCCAGCCTGATTTAAATCCTATCGAAACTAATAAGAGCTTTCCATTCAGTGGGCTATGGCTCAGGTCCTAAAGCAATAATAAAAAATAATTAGCTATGTAAATGCCACACTTAAAACTTGTTACTTTGTAACTAATAGCCACTATGTCATTTTATTTTTACATTTAGTGAAGGGAGGAGAATAAAAGAAAAAAAATTATGTGTCCCCTGTGGCTATAATAGACAAATTCTGCCTTCCTGAATGAAAAAGATACATTTTAAGAGTGGCATCCAAAGACAGCCACAATACTTATGTCTGTAAACAGAACAGGAACAATATTGCCCAAATTTCTCCTTGATTTATAGTGAAAGCAATACATATAGGAACTGGGTAGAAGGAGAACCAGACAGTAGTCCATACACATTGAAAGTTGAGTCTCCAACTATAGAACAGAACAAATTATGCAGCATCCTGAGCATTAAAATGCATAGTTTATGAATATTTGCTTGATGAGCAAAAATGCTGGTGGTCAAAACAATATGTTTCAAATAGGAATAGGTGACGCTGTTCATAAAAAATTAGAGTGTCTCCAAAACAAAAGCAAAGAGTGCCTGTTTAGTTTGAACTAGATGTTATTTTTTTCTTTTTTTTTTTTTTAGTTTGAACTAACTGTTTAGTTCGAACTAAAAAAGCACGGTTAGTTCGAACTAAAAAAACACTTAGTTCAAACAAAGTGCTAGTTCAAACTAGGACGTCTACATTATGCTAGTTTGAACTGAATATGCAAATTAGTTCAAACTCAAAAACTAGTGCAAATTAAGGTTTGAACTAATTTTTTTTTTTTTTTAGCTCAAATCAGGCAGCGCCTAGTGTAGACACAGCTCAAATTAGTTCAAACTAAGGTTCCTTAATTCAAACTAATTTGCTAGTGTAGGCATAGCCTAAAAGCGACATCAGACTCCTTGGTTGTGGTGGGGTTTTTTTTTGTTTTGTTTTTTTTGCTGAGAGTTGTGAGGCCTTCACTCCCACTCTCAAATTTACAGCTTGCTAGGATCACTGGTGTCAAGTGAGATTTATACTAGAACAATCCTGCTGGGTAGTCTGACACAGTTAGTACAGTTAGGTGACAGTTTTAAATGAAGTAGGTATCACATTCAGCTGCATTATAGTATATGTCTCATTGCTTCCATATCTACAACCAATGGCTGTTTCCAGAAGCAGAATTAAAAATCACATGACAACTTTTTCAATGTCCTTTCATACATACATTCAAAATTCTACCACACACACCAAATTATAGGCTGTGGCTACTTATTTTTAGGCACTTTAAAATCATTAGCAACAACATTCAGATGGCAATATATGGATGTGAAATGTTTTGCCCTGTTCAAATGATCAAATTGAGTTTAATATAAAATATTGCTGGAAAGTATGATTTTTCAGTTATGTTTTTTTTAAAATCAATACCCATTGTAAAGAAATTGCAAAATTCTTAAATTTGCACATTTAAACTTATTTGTTAGTTCCTTCAACAAATAAAGCCCAGTCTGCAGATCATTAAAATTCATGCTCTGTCTATAGGAATTCCACTAACTTCTTAGTTTTCAAAGTGATGACATAATTAATTAATAACACACATTTAAAATTGCACGTTCAAGCCTGGAATTCAGAAATCAATACTTGTAGTTTTCTTATATCCTCCTTTTTGGGTGAAATTCACCTTTATGCATACAGCTACTAGAATAGGGCTTGTTTGTCCTCTGAATCAAGATGAATTTCACCCTTTGTGAATACTTGAGTCAGTAAAATTGTTATGAATCCATTTCTTTTGTATCAAGTAATAATGAAGAAACAAGCCACCACACATTTTGGAGATTCCTCTAGCCCATTCTTGGAACTCCCAAAAAACTTAGAGCCTAACCCTGTAAACCCCACTCACCATTAGGACCACTTGCTTGTGTAAAGTAGTAGGATTTATCATTTTTTCTAATGTTAGTCTCCCCAAAAGAAAAGACTGTATGAGTGAATTTTAGTCAAGAAAGGCCTCTAATATTCCTTCTCAGAACTAACTGAGTTCTCCAATCCATCCAGGGAAATTCACAGTAAATTTTAGGGTTTTTTTTCTTCTATTTAAAGTGAAGTTTTTTCTGGTACCTTAGGCACAATTTACTCATGTCCCAACTTTCAGATTTTTTTTTTCCCAATTCTAGTTGTATATAAAATGCCACCTTCTGTAGAAGTTTGAAGGTTATCATTCTATCTTAAGTGTCACAATTAACCTTTTCATTTTCTGAGGTTCCTTCCTCAGGGACATCTTTTCAAAATTTGTAGTTCTCCATATCTGACCAAGATGTGATTGATGTAGACATCCAAATGCTGGTGTTATAGTAATTGCTATTTCCAGTGATCAAAGTATAATTTGGTGGGCCCCCTTCCCACATGTGCTAGCCCCAGTCCAGGAAAGATGAATGCACCAGATGTGGAGGAAAGGAGCAGCGACAGGAGGTGGGGGTGCTGAAGGGGTGGCTGGAGGCAGGGGTAGTGAAAGCAGGGGTTAAATTATAACTTGGTGGGCCCCAGAACCCTCCTAAATTTCGGGCACCCTTTCACGCACGTATGCGCCCCTTTCACACACCACAGCTACTGCCCCCAAAATGCCTGTCCCCATCAGACCCCTCCTTCTCCATGGCCTCCTCAGACCCAATCCCCATTTCCTAAGCCCTCTGCCCCACTCCAGCCCTCCTAACCCCCCACCTCCTGCTCTCCCATCTTCACTCTACTCCTTTCAGTCCCCCAACACCCTCCACACCTCACCAGCCCCCTTCAGTCCCCTTGTCCCCATTCTCCCACTTCATCCCCTTCAGCCCCCCCACCCCTCCACACATCACCAGTCCACCATCCTGACCCCCTGCTTCCCACCCCCCATACTTTCCCCACCAACTGTCTGCCTATCCACAACCCCCTCCCAGCCGCCTTACCAGTATTGCCAATGTGACCAAGGAGCTGGGCCAGAGGCAGGGACGCTGTGGTGCCAGCCAGAGGGGACATGGGCTGCAGACTGGGTCAGGGCCATGCTTGTCACCCAGATGCAGCAGGAAGGGATGGGGCTGGCACAAGCACTGGGAAAGGAGAGGGAGGGGTTGCCTGTCTTGCTCCACCCCGCATCCCTTTCCCTCAGCCAGCCCAGGGAGAATGTGCTGGAATGCTGTGCTCCGGCATGTTCATCTATTTTCAGGGGGCCCCGGAACTCTGTGCCCCTAAAATTAGGGGCCCCAAAACACCATTGCGGGGCTTTCCCCCTTACTTTAACCCCTGGTCATGTAAGACACATGGTATTATTGAATCAAAAAAGAAAAATAGGTAAGGTTCTTTCTGAAATAGTTATTCTACAATAATTTTACAGAAAGGGCAAAGGCCTGCTCCCCGATCTCCTGTTTCCACTGAAATGCGTGGGAGTCTCCTGGAGCCCCAAGAGACATCTCGGACTTCCATAATTACATACCATATATAGACTTTTACTACATAGTTAATATTACAGATTAACAAGTTTTTTTTTGTTTTCATTCTTTTAAGTTTCAAAAAATTATAGAATTGCCTGAATTTGTTTCCACTGAAGTGAAATAGAAGATGGCAATGACGTCAATGGAAGTAGACTTATGCCCTTTCATAGAAAATGCTATAGAGATGCTATTTGTCTCCACTTTACATACTTCCCTTGGGGGATGCAAAAGAATCTTTTACTTATTCTGTGACTTCTTTTGTGAATTGGTTTGTTTCTGGTTTAGATTGTCAAGGTGTATTATCGTGCTGACACTGACTTTATGGGCCAAACTCACCTCTGGCATGAACCCAAGTATGCTTAATCAAGCCAAAAGTGAATTTGGTCCAATGACTACAGATAGCCTAAGCTGACTTCCAAAATTTTTCTTTTTTCTCTCTTATGTTACTGGAAGCTTCTTTAGTTTTGTGGCTGGCTTTTAGATTTGATCATCTCTTTATGATGTTATAAAATGAAATATGAGACTTCTGTTTTTTTCCTTTAAAGGACTAATTTATTTTTGCTCAGATACTTTATGCACGACTCCTATTGAAGTTAGAGAAAGTGACTTGCAGATTTTGATTAGATTTGACCCAAAGGCTTTTTTATAATGGATTTACACAATGGCTGGGAGAGATGGAGGAATTAAGGCATTTGGAACATATGGAAATTATTACTCTATGTACTTATCTTCCCATGAATTGCAGGACTTCTGTCAGCTTTAAAGTTGTTTTTTTTATTATTTTATTTTAATGAGTAATTGTAATTACATAACAGAAATTTCCAGAGGGGTAGCCATGTTACTATGTGTACAGCAAAGAAAATGAGGTCTTATGGCACTTTATAGACTAACAGATTTCTTTGGGCATAAGCTTTCATGGGCTCCAACCCATATATGAGTGGCATTATATCTCCAGGTGGCCTGTACCACTGCGTGGTCTTTCCCCGCCTCAGTGAGTATTTTTATCCCAAAGAAAAGGCTGGTACCTCATACAGTAAAAACTCTCTAAATATGGACAGTCTTCCCCACTTCTTCAGTTATCATTAGTAACAACCAGTAGTCAATGGAGTTTTATCATGCATAAAGTTGGTCTAATAATTGTAATTTTTTTATAGTTAATGAGGATCATTAAATGTTTCTCTCTTCACTCTGGTCACTCTGCATGACACACCTGACTCATTGGTAGAATCAAAGCAGATGAGAACAATTAGTTTACTGTAAATCATGGAAATTGTGAGTTACCCAGTCCAATGGCCACTTGTTTGAGGCAGTATCTGACCTTTGCATGTCCATCTTCAGATTTATGCAAATAAAGTTCTGAAACACAATTCCCTTGAAGAACTGATATTCTAGTTTGAAACATCAATTCATTTACTTTCCAGCTCCATGTTTCAAATATCATTTCTGAGGGTATCATATACTTTAACTGTATTGTAATTAATGCTGATTTACAGTGGAAATCCTATAGAAGTAGTTAGGATTTTCACATTAATAATACCAAATAAGTTCACTATAATTAATTATATCAAAAGCACAAAGAATTAATAATGAGACTGTTATAATCCTCGCTGTGCCCTTTGTAAAAAGTTATACTCTAGCTCCCATGGGTAGCAAATGTAGCCCAAAGCCAGAATGGCTTCAAAACTTCAGTGTGACAGAAAATAATTTTAAATGCATGCTAGAAGTAACAATTAACTTTTAAAATCATTCCTTTCAGTCACAATAATTATGTTTTTAAAAAATGACAGAACCCAATGAAATATGCAATATGTTTTCTATGATATATTTGACTACCTCTATAAATATAAGCCTTAAAACTCTGTGGGGGGGGGGTTGTGTGTGTGTTTTGTTTTTCCACAGGTATATAATATTCTGGTGGAAATTTTGTACCCAGTTCAAAAAATTGCTAGCCAAAACTGAAAATTATTGGGCACAACTGAAATATGATCTAACAACTATTTTTAACTTGCACATTTTTTTAAATTAAACACTCTCCCTGAGTTTTTTAAAATATTCAAAGATGGGCAAATTCTTTCTTTAAATAATATATGTTTCGCATCACTGATATATAGAAGCATATCTACATAAGAATTACTGTCCCTGTGTCTGTTACTTAGTAAAGTTGTATGCAATTTTGAGGTGCTTTTGCATCCCGAAGGGCAAGAAAAGAATCAAATTGTTACCAAACCAATGCCATTTGTGAAAGTAACACATTTCTAGAAATAATAAATCATAAATACAACAGCACTTTGGAAAATAGCATTATAAAGGGCATGGCTTGGCTCCAGTGGGAAATACTATTGTTGATAGTATGAAAATGCTTGGCACAGTATTTGTATGAAGAGGGTGTGGTATATATTGTATTCATTTAATACAAAGAAGTTCAACAATTATAAAATACTCTCACACAGACAAGTTTAATAGTGCTACAAATTCAACCCTGATATAAGTGGGTGCAATGCTATTTCCCTTGAAAAGAGTTCATCCATATACATGAGGGCTGAATTTCATCCATTTTATCTAAATGAGTACAAATGACAAATTGTGGGTTAAAGAAGTATAGTATTAAAGATCAGAAGAGTATTTCAATCAGTATTTCAGTGTTCCTCCCATTTCTGTTACTCAATTTGAGTGATTGGTATGTAGCCTAAGATTCACCATCTGCACACTTGATCAACTCTCTCTTCTTCCATCACTGAATGGTGCTTTTTCTGTTCTTGATCTCCAACACAGTTATAATTACTCTCAGTCAAATGTGCCAGCGCCTCCAGTTCCAAATCTATCTACAATGACACATTTGACAGGATGGTAAAAATTCCTATCTAGAGAAGGATATCAATACACCAATTGTCAAGCAACTTCATTGCTCCCACAGGTGTGGAACTGTACTACCTACTAACAAACATGTATTAACAGGACTTGAAGTTTGATATTGGCAACCTGCAAAAGTAAGGAATCCGGAAGTAAGGTTACCATAGCACCCTCTGGTGCTTAGACATTGAAAGTTAAATATTAGATACACGTGAAAAAAACATGACTGTATGTTGATGAATTCATGATCTGGGTAGGAGGATTCTGCCCTGCCCAACACCTGCCTATATATACATTTCATCCAGTCCATCTACTACTACAGCATATAGATATGTGCCATAACACAAAGCCCACTGACATCAGTGGGAATCTTTCCATTGACCTCAATTGGTTTCTGATCTTGAGGAATAGCAGATGTGGCTCACTGTTCATTTCACATATAAGATTTTGGTTCAGTTCCTCAAATGTCACCAATAAATCTTTCTATGATGAGGTTAGAGAATTTCCAAAGGGACAGAGCACTCTTTTTTTGGGGGGGGGGGGGGGCTGAGCCTACCAAGGAATGTCATCCCTGATGACATTTATAGATTCTTTCTAATACTTGCCACTGTTTAGCTACCCATACAATGGACATGGACTCAATTCCCAACTCTGACACAGATTTCCTATACGACCTCATGAAAATCACTTATTTTTTCTGCATTTCAGTCCTCTCTGTTCAATGGGAACGCTAATACTTGTTTTCTATCATCCTTTATCTCTCGTCTATTTAGACTGTAAATTTTTTAGGCCAGAGACTTTTTCTCACTGTATGTTTGTACATCACACAGCACAACAGAGACATTAGGGCTTTTAGGTGCTGCTTTGATACACATAAATATCAACAACCTCAATAAGAGTATGCTAAAATATACAGCAAGTTTGACTAGGGTGTTCATTATAGTACTGAAGCCTTACTAACCATCCCACCAGAAAAAAAATTTATTCTACTTCTTAATCCTCCCAGAAAAGCTTTTCTATTGTCCTTTCCAAAGTCAGTCTGTCCAGCTGCTAGGGTATGCTTTAAAGGATTCCAACTCTGTTATCTGTGATGAAAGTAACAATACTATCATGCAATTAGCAAGTACCATTTCAACCTGCCTTTCATTATTTGCTACAGAAAGAAAAGTTAAAAGAGTGTTTGTTAAGTACATTCATTGTGCATTCAATGAATGCACAACTATTTATATCCAAATATTTAGAAAGACTTATTTTTAACAAAGTTCCTTTGAACTGGTTCATATATTCTTTACTGAAGTCAAAGCTATACAAATCCCATCATAAATACTGTGTTGCAAAATTACACTCAACTTGCACAGTGAATTTCAAATTCATGTTTCTGGTTGAACAGAATATCAATATTGCAGTGATGTCATGAATCACGTATGTGAGTCAGTTCTTATTCATAAAACAGCTTCTCCTAGTAGGAACAGATCTTTCATCACCAGGAATGCCCCATACTAGACTTGATGTGCATCCATACACCTCATTTTGATAGCTATGAAGAAAGTCTAGAGAATCACTGATGATTGTGTTAGGTTTTCCTATATGGAGACTGAGTAGAAAGTGCATGCCCTGTGTCTATTTAACTTTAAACCTTGTCCTGCAAACATTTATATAAGTAAAGTTCACTTATTTGACTAGTCCCATTAAAGAAAACGAAACTACTCCAATAAGTAAAGTGGTTACAGGTGTCACCTTGCCTGGACTTGTACATGAAAAGACATAAAGCTTCCAGTACTCACATAGTTACCAACAGAAAAATGTTAGTCTTAAAGTGCCACACAACTGCTTGTTGTTTTTCAACAGAAAAATGCCTTTTAAGAAAGCTTTTCTTGCAAGACTAGAATTTGTCCTAAAAGTTACCTGACATACATGTAATCAGGGATGTGCTATTTGAAGATCTTACTTTAAGAAAGTCAATAACTTATCTAAGCTAATGGATCAGCTTCATATTAAGGAATGCCATGTGAAACACTTTGGCTATGTCTACACATATATTGTTATCTTGAAATAAGTTATTTTGAAATATAGTCCTTACTTCTAAATAAGTTAATTCGAATTAAAGAAAAAGCTCAAAGCGAAATAGCATGTCCAAACACAGGACTTGCTATTTCGCTTTAGGAGAGGGGCACCATGGGAGGTGTGGCAACATGGCCCCATCCCTGGGCCATGTCCCCACCCAATATAGGCTGAAAGGAAGGAAACCTGGGAAGGAGAAGGGCAAAACTGTTATTTCAAAATAATGGTTATTTTGAAATAACTCATCCGAACAGCGTTATTTTGAAATAACCATTTCAAAATAACAGCTGTTTCGATTTAAAGAAGGTTTAAGCTATTTCGAAATGACGGCTCTTATTTCAAAATGATGGGGACCGTCATTTTGAAATAAGAATACGTCGTGTGGACCTAATCTCTTTTATTTTGAAATAACCAGTGTTATTTCAAAATAAAAGAGATATGTGGACATACCCTTTGATGATTATCAAATCATTGTAACTTGTGATGTAATTAATTTTGTTAGCTCTATATTTGACGTAAAAAGAATGTTTTAAATTAAACACAAATACTTAAGTTTCTGTGATTCAGGCATTTCAATAGGGTGCTTAGGTAAATTATCCAATTTGCTAGCAAGTAAAGTGTACAGTTCTACAGTAAAGGCTGAAGGAAACCTTCTGTGGCCCAGTTTCACCCATTTGTCTACAGCAGCATCTGCTGGGAGAGACATCCAAGAAGATCTTCAAAGGCTGAAAATCTGCTGGGGGAAACACTGATGATTAAATCAGCTCCAACTTCCCCTTCATCAAGGGCCTGCACTGAACCAACTCTACTCCAAAACTGGTTCGTGCTGTCAGGAGACATGCTGTTTCAGTGAGCAGGTTCAGCTGGTAGGGCTCCTGTGGCAGTTATACTGCACCTAAAAGCTGTTCTCGTGCAGAAAGAAAACAGAAGATGAAAGCAGATGGGTCCGGTTTGTTCAACATTTTTATCAATGGGATAGATGATGGCATAGAGAGCAAATTTATAAAGTTTGCAGATGATACCAAGCTGGGAGAAGTTTCAAGTGCTTTAAAGGATAGGATCACAATTCAAAATGATTTGGACAAACTGGTGAAATGGTCCGAGGTAAATAGAATAAATTCAATAAAGATAAGTGCCAAGTACTCCACATCGGCTTGAGCAACCCATTGCACACATACGAAATGGGTAATGACTGCCTAGGAAGGAGTATTGCAGAAAGGGATCCAGATGTAATAGTTGATCACAAGCTAATTATGAGTCAGCACTATAATACTGTTGCAAAAAAAAAAAAAGCAAATTCCATTCTAGGGTGTATTAACAGGAGTATTGTGAGTGAGACACAAAAAGTGGTTCTTCCAGTCTACTCTGCACTGATTAGGCCTCAACTTGAGTAGTGTGTCCAGTTTTGGGCACCTCATTTCAAAAAGGGTGTGGAAAAACTGGAGGAAGTCCAGAGAAGGATAACAAAAATGCTTAGAGGTCTGGAACATTTGACCTATGATGGAAGATTGAAAAAGCTGGGTTTGTTTAGTCTAGAAAAAAGGAGACTAGAGAGGATATGATAACAGTTTTCAAAAGCTATGGTTATGAGTGAGAAGGAGAAAAAATATTCTCCTTAGTCACAAATGATAGGACAAGAAACAACAGGTTTAAATTACAGTAAGGGAGGTTCAGCCTAGACCTTAGGAAAAGATTCCTAACCATCAGACTGATTAAACACTGGAATAAGTTGCCTCAGCAGGTTGTGAAATCCCCTACGCTGGAGGTTTTTAAGAGCAGGTTAGACAAACACCTGCAAGGGATTGTTTAATCAGGGTCCTTGGTCCTGCCATGAGTACAGGGAACTGGACTCGATGATCTGTCATGGTCCCTTCCAATTTCTGTGATTCTATGAATATGTGACTATTCCCTAGGATACGGTAGTCCAGGTTGGTACAGAGAAGGGTAAATCATCTCGTCCACTTGGTTCACAGATGAAAGAGACAGTTTGAGGTGAATGTAAATTTTGTCAGCCACCATTGTCATATCCTTCTGGAAACTGTCATTTGTGTGTATTATTCAGTTTACACTAATAATGTACATTTCACTTATTTCCTTAATATGCGTGTTGAAATGTAGTCACAAAATAGAAGAAATAAAGTTAAATCATTCTAACCATTAAGCATGCATGGCTGTTTCAGCACTCACTTGGTCCCTTTAATCTCACTGTTCATCCTGTAATAATGTAAAAGAGGTCAGTTTGTTCTCTCACTTCAGACTCCTCTGTTCCTTTCCTTTCCTTTCTTTTCTTTTCTTATCCTTTCTCACATTGATTTGGTTGGTTCCTTTTAATGCTATTTAAGGCTCTACTCCACTACATCTCGTGGATTTTTATAAAATAATGTCCATAGCCTGTCATTGACCTATTCACAGAACTCCTATGGGAAGGAAGCTTTATGCAAAAATTAATGCCAGGCTGTGGGCAATTTTTTTAGTTAATCTCTGAAAATTACAGAACTATCCTCAGAGTTCTTCTTCAAGCCCTCATAAGTCACCCTTCAGCTGTGACCATGTGCAGTGCAAGGTGGCAAAGCATCAAAATACATAAGGTTATTGGCTGATCTCAACAGTTTTTGTAAATGCATACTCACAGTCTCTATCCCATTTCAGTTTTTTCCTTTGCTTGCAACATAAAGTGACAATACTGTCACCAGATTAGGTAGAAATTTGCCATGGTAATTAAGCAGTCCTAAAAATGAAAATAACTGTCATGTTACTTCCCTTTCTGAGAGATTTCCATAAGCCTGTGGAATCAATTACACACCCAAGGCATTTAACTGAAGGTTTTGAAAAGCTCACATTTGTCTCAATGTGTTCTCAGTCCATGGGGTCCCAAACATTGCAAGACAAAACCCAGATTTTGAAGAAGATCTTCTTCATTCTTTCTTATAACAAGGATGTAATCCAAAGAGCACTGAACTCCAGTCAGTCCCCTGAGAATCATCTCTATGGCTTTTTGAAACAAGGCAGGTACCAATGTTTATAACAACAGGCACCCTGCTTTAGCAAAATTAGCCTTCTCAAGCCAAATAATGCTGAATACCTTTTTCAGTCACACCCAAGAGTCAAACAAATTACTGTCTATCTAGTTCAACTTTTACCCAGAGTACACCTTTGGGATATAATGTTTTTCTGGTATAATTCTTCACAACTATGGGTATTTTTTCCAAAGGAACTTGTGACATCTAGTGATAGGTAGATGCAGAAATCAGTGAGATGACAAGTACAGTATCTAGCTCCTTCTTGCAGGAATTCCTTTGATCAAGAACTTAACCATGATGTTCCAAAGGGGCAGCTGTGTTAGTCTAGTAAAGCAAAAAAAGCAAGGAGTCTTGTGGCACTTAAACACTACCAGATTTATTTATGGCATGAGGTTTCATGGGAGAAATCCACTTTGCCAGATGCTGATGAAGTGAGATATTCTCCCACGAAAGCTCATGTCATAAATAAATCTGTTAGTCTTTAAGTGCCACAAGACTCCTTGCTTCTATTTTTAACCACAATGACATCTCTGACTCCAAGCCTTAACAACACATGAAGGGCTCGGTCTTGATCAATGTCACTGAAGCTTTTGCCTTTTTCACTTTATGAATTCCTGACTTCTGTCCTTTTTAGGCTGAATCTTCATAACTATCTCCTTGGGTGTATGCTGGTTGTTGAACAATAAACCAGAATATGGTGATGTGGCCTTTCTTGTGGCATTTTCTGTAAATAACCCAGCATGCCCAGAAATTCTTCTCCGTGTGCATAGCTGTAAATAATGGCCACATAAAAACTCCTTACATGACCATGGTTTTCTGCATTACCAATTCAGGGGAGAACCTCTCCGCTCACACTAAAGTCCCAAAAATTCTACTCTGCAGTCTTCATGGCAATACCCTATTTCACCAGCCTTCTTGAACGTAAGTGCTAATATAGTCAGTAATGTTACCCAGCCTCAGTCATTATATAATCTAGAGACAAACTCACCACTCAGGTATCACTTTGAGTTTGTCAGAATTGAAAATGCTCTGCTAACTTCCTTACAGTAGCAACAAACTACCAGCTCTGCATTTCTCCCTGATGTCATTGATATCCTAGTACTGTATCAACTACAGAGTGAGAGAAAAATGTTTTTGCAGTAAATAAGGCACACATAGCAGCTGCTGGCATGTTTGGAGACAACAGATCTCACAGCAGTTTGTGTATTTTCAGGCCCATCACTAGAGCAAGATGGAAGCTGGTTGCCCACCTCAAATGGAGTTGGAAAACTATAAACTGCTCCAAACATTCAAGCTATGTCTCCCCTGATTCACAATTGTAATTAAATTCACCAACGTTGTTCATGATAGTTGCCATTTCTTGGCTCTTCTGTTGGACTTCATACCCCCTACTATATGTCTTTTCTTCCACAGGGAAAACCATTTCCACCACTGCATTATCCGCATGCTACCACTCCAGACTGCAGAATTCTTTCTTTGGTTATGTGCAGGCTCCTTCTGCTAGCTATAGTTCCTCAACACAACCTCAGCTGTTTCCGTCTACCAGTTTGTATGATGTCAAGTAACATGACTGTTTACTTCCACCTGACTGTGTCTAGCTCCAAGCAGCTGCCTATTCCTTTGTGCTGTTTTTAATTGCCTACCTCCCATTCTCTAGTTAACTGACTGTCTCAGCAGCAAAAAGTATCAGTCTGTCACCTTGTGCCTCTAGCTGAACCTTTTTCCTTTTGTTAACAGTATTATTTCCTTATTTTTTTTTATTATTCAGGCAGTGGAAGTACTGAGCATGCACTGGATAAAAGGCCTTCTATGCCAATGTTCTTGCTGGACTCAGCAAAGAATGAGATGAACAGAGGAGCTCATTTAAGCACAGTTAGTAGCTTTCAAAAGTTTTATTGTTCTAGCAACAAAACTGAAACCTACATGAGAGTAAGATTTTGCCTGGGGAGGAAGAAGCGGTCAAATATTTAAAGGGCCAGGACCTGACATCTTTGACTTGATTTGTGGACATCAACAAAAGGCAAAAAAAGCTATTTCTTGGTGAGATCATTCTGCACAAAACTAAAACGTTCTTTTCAGTTCATCTAACATATGTATAAGCATTTGCCTTTCTTGATGCTTTAGCAGTATAAAGTCTCATACATTTTGAGTATCCGGACTAATGAGACCATTCATGGCCTGTGATAAACAACAAACTTAGTAGTGAAGGGACAGTCAGCCAACCTATTTTTTATGTTATTTTAGTTATTGGATTATTGAGTTAAGATGTAAAAGCTATGCACAGCATGTTATTGCAGCAAGTTCCAATAAAACATATTAAAAATCAAAGAACACACTGAGGCACAAGCAGGCACATAAACTGCAGGAACATAAATGAAATGAAGAGAGAAAAGAGGAAAGCATACGCCAAGAAAACAGATCAATAGTTTCTCAATTCATGGCCAATGACAATAGATTGACAACCAGACAGACTATCTTTAGGCTTAAAGAGAGGCAATGGTTGTTGAAACTGAGTGTCAGCATTAACAAATGAATTGTATACAAGGAGACTCCAAACATCCATATGTATCCTAATCACTTATATGCTGTTTTTCTTATGTCACAACTACAGTGCAGCCTGGGGGTGTGCTTTGCAGCTCATGTAGACATACTTGTGGTAACTTTACTCTAGCTAGGTCACTAAAAATGGAAGTTTGGACAAAGAGATGAGAACTTCAGTGCTGGCTGCACAAGCGTGCCTCCCCACTCCTCTCTGCCATTCTACCACCAGTATATACTCAGTCACTTGTAAAGCCCATACTGAAGCTTGTTACACTGCAGCCTCACTGCTCTTGTAGTGAACTAGCTAGAACAAAGTTAGTGCAGGTTCATCTACAGAAGCTGCAACTCCCCTCCCATTTCCCTGCTGCATTGCAGACAGACCCTTAATATCTACAAACATCTGACTGTGGAAGATGTAGAGCGCTCATACCTCTCACTGATGTTAATAGGAGGTTTCGGGTGCTCTGTCTCCTTCAGGAAGAAGTAGAGGAATTTTCTAAACTGGATGCAAAAACTGCACTGGTTGCAGGTGTTTAATGCCCTCTATATTTATGCAGAACAGGCAATCATGCAAACAAGTTCCATCACCCAAGTTTACATGTTGTTAGGATATAGATTCTTTGAAAATTTGTCCCAGCTGCCTGGTGGGCTAGTTAGTAAAACCAAACACTTATTCATTACTTTTTAAAAGAAGGTTTTAGATGTTTCTACTTTTGGTTAGTTCCTTAATGAGTTAATTTCTCTATAGATATTTTAAATCCATTGGTACCATAACAGCACCCAATTCTTCTTGGCCTTGTGGGGAGGCTATATTTTTCCATTACCACTGATGTCTGCTCTGGTCTGATTTAATCAGTAACCATATTATATGCTGACAGTCAGCACCTCTGTGTCAGAACTAACAATAAATCAAATTAGCACTATAAATATGCTGTGATTTTACACAGATCTGCCCAGTCTATCATTGCTGAGATAAAATCCATTATTCTACTAGTGACACATGAGGGTATAGTGGTTTGCAATAAAGCAGGCTTTCAGTTACATGTTTTGTTTTTTTAAACAAGGCTGTATGATGTTGGGGAAATTAAGAGTAGTTGAAGATCGGACTGCAGCATCACAAAGGAAGAAATTCTTTTTAGTCTTTCAGTATACAGGTACAGCAGCTATTTGATGATATTGAAGTTATACAATAATAACCAAAGCAGATATAGCAAAGCAGAATTATGTACATTGACAATTAAAGCAACAAAATGAAATAGCATGTCATGTTATGATTGCAAACCCATTTCCTAGTTATCAAATCCTAGTTCTTAATCAGGCGACTTTGATTGATATGCTGCAGCATGTCGTATACCAGTGGGGTTTCCTGCTAGAGCCAGAGGATGGGAAACACTGATGTGGCCTCTTGACTACAGAATGGAGCCACTACCCAGGGACCCAGGTGTAGTGCACAGAGCTCCAGGACTTGTGCAGTTTCCTGCTATAACTAGGGAGATGAAAGCTTAACAAAGAGGCAGTCTCCTTGTTGAACTCTTTCCATCTGCCTGCAGGGGTCAGGAGGCCTGCCCATCTGGACTGGTGGCCCTTCAGGATTGTAAAAATGAAATCTGTGACCCTCGAGACAAAAAGGTTGGGAACAACCGTCACATATCATTACTGGTAAATGAAGACTTCTCATTGGCAAGCACTGTAAATTTGTACTGGCACAGATGTCTTTTACCTCCCCCATCTATAAAGTATTTCAAAATCAAGGGGTGTTAGTACAATACAGTTCTTTTCATATAATCTAAGGATACAATCCAGCAAACACTCGGATTAGTAAGTGTACTGTGCATATTCTACTCTCATACATAAAATAATGCGATCCCAAGGTCTTCGCACAGCTCCTCTGCACCGGGATGAACTTTCCTTTTTAATGAATACTGTTAATTTCTACTGATTGCATGAATTTTCAGCAGTACAAACAAGAGATAAGGTTCTTATATTACACTATTAAACACCCCTCCTCAAAAAAAAACAAAACAAAAAACCTTACGTATGCACTTAACTTGATGCACTATGAATTATCCAATCTAGTGCAATAAATTATGCATGTGTTTGCAGATTTCCAGTCTTAACTGGTAAGTTATATTCAGTTATGAATTTTACTATCCCTTCTGGTTTCAAGGTCAAAATAGAAGAAATGGCATGCATAGAAAGAGAATTATATATCTTTCAAATTATGCTTCATGTGCTACCTCATGTTTTCAGTTATTCAGTTTCTCTCTGAGAGTCTGTAACTTTACTCTCTGCTACTAATACATTTAGGGTTTTCTGGGCTGAAGTTTTGTGAAAGACCTACGGAGGAATGCAATAAGGATAATTTCACTGAACAGATAAATAAAGGCTGATTCTCTGTCTGCGCCACATAAACCTGGGCTTTCTTTTATTCTTAATATTAAGTTGATACAAGATTTCCTTCAATGTTTGATACTATTGTAATTTGCTCTGTAATTTTTGTTTCAGCCCTTATATAGTATCCCTATATTCCACAAAATATCAGATGGATTTTTTGCATGGGGCAGCATAAATAATGAAGCTGGGTCTCTAATAGTTCAAATTCTTGACAAAGAATAAAGCTGGCAGCCTTTAATCTCCTCTCACTTCTATTAGTGTCTAACTCTACAGACTTCGGTGGAGTAACTCCTGACTTACGCCAGCGGAAGACTGAAAAGAAAGAGATCCACTACTTTCTCCTTCCTCCCACAATCAGATACAATGTTATTTGACCTACCTTTATGGCACATGGACAATTTTATGACTTCATAGTACAGATCTTGTTATTTCATTGGCCAAAATCAGCATAACAGGAAAATACTGGGCTCTACATGAGGACAGTGAATTTCTGCCTTTGGCATCATCAGGTATTGACAACTCCTATCAATAAATAGGAAGAATGAAAAAGCAAATTTTGGCTTAAGGTTTAATTTTTACTCCTTTCAGAAAGATTGGGAAAGCCAGAGAAGGAAATCTATATTCTTTCTGCCTTGGATCTGTTTAACTAATTAGTTAAAAATAGAACAGACTATTAACCATCTGCTCATGGGCCAGATGCAGATACTCCACATGAACTTCCTTGACTCATCTGTGAGCACATACATAGTGTAACAAGGGAACCAACAGCTTTGTAGGAAATGTTATCTAGGATCAAGCTTTCAAATCAAGTGTACAGATTTGCCTTTTGACGCCACAAAGGCTTGATTGCTAGAGAATTAATCTCTTAGTCAGAAAGAAGGATCAGTGTTTGTATTTATGTAAGGCAGACTTGACACCCCATTGTCATACTTATTTCTGAGGCACTTCTCAGCAATCAACTGTTGCATTACAGAGAAGTGTTATATTTTAGCACAATGCCTCCTATTGCACGTATACCATCAGAAAACTCATTGTGCTGCAGA
>ML682006.1:3324640-3402840 GCA_007922195.1 Podocnemis expansa
ATGCCCCATATAAAGCTCCTTTCACTCTGAAATCACAGCTATAGGTTTGTGGGTCTGAGAGCTTTATATCCCGTCTGCTGCTGAATGGATCCCTGCATCAGTCCAGCATGGTGTGCTACAGAGGGTATCATCATCTGTGATTATGCAGATCTAGTAGTCCTTACATGCTGCAAATTTGTATTACTATTCTCATGGAGACCAGGTTTCAAATGCAAATCCCAAGCAAAAATAGATTGGATTAGCCTTTCCTTAGACACAGATGGACAGAATTTGTTTGTTTTACAAAAGCACCACCAAATCTTTCATGCTTTTAACTGACATGAATATCAAACTCTATTTAAAACAAGGCCCTATGGAGCAATCAAAGTGATATCAGAGTGTAAAGTAAAATGGTAGTGTAGAACAATTGTGGCTATTATTAAAGATCTTTCTTGAGCACCAAAGTCACACAATTAAAAAATGAATAAAAAGAAAGTATAAATAATGACATTTGGTTCTGAAACAGGACAGTGTGCTCAAGTAAACATAGTTAATGTCAAACTGATCAAAAGAAAATGCCTCATAGTCAACCAGTGTGGATCCAGTTCTAGACATCAGGCTTTAGATTTTATTTTTCTTTCTGAAACTGGACCAACACTAATGGAATTCTTCATGGATGCAGAGAACTGCAAATTAGATTGCAGGATCATGGCCTTTTCTATTGGACATTCTTTAACATACTTGCACTGAGCCCTCAAGTCACAACCTCCATGTCACTTATAAACATAGATGAGACTGAATTAGTTAAAAAACTGTTTATTTAGGGTCAAATCCTGTTCACCTTCTCTCATACAAATAGTCTGGCTTTGATCTGACAATTCACATGAGTAATGGGAAAATGATTTGGCCTGTAGATACTCCATCAAATGTAAAGTATCAAATTCTCAAGCTGTGGTTTAAGTCTAACTGAACTAAGAAAGCAAGGAGTCTTGTGACACTAAGAAGTAATACTTAAAAAGCTTTGTAATGAGATAGCTGTATGTTAACTGGAGGGCATGCATTTCCCTCTATTAATTTTGAATTTTATATATTCACAGCTGTTAAAAAATGGAAAAATAAGGGCTTAAAGCTTAAAGACGTATCTTGTATGCAAAGCTATATTCATATGAAAATATACAGTGTAGATTTTCAAAATCATTTAAAACAAGCTCTCTTTTTCCAAAGCTGTTCAGTATATATGCCTTTTAAAGGCATTGTTACCATTCACCTAACTGAACACCTACACATTCAACTAATGCAAGGAAGCTGGTGACATAAGATTACAATATTAGCATATAAGTATTCTCATGTATAATTTATAAGTGCTGTAGTTTAAACTTCTTTTTTCTTCTTGGACTCTAGGCATAGTGTTCAATTTCAGCTAATCCTTTCATCTTTTTTCAATCTAGATTGTGAAGGTCAAACTGAATGCAATATTCCTTATAAAATCAGAACCAAGGTCAGCCTTTGAATTTTATGATCAAACTTCCCCACAGGAGGATAGACTTGGAAGTAGCAATCAATTCATTTTCTGAAACTACCACTAGCTAATTACTGAGCATTTCCTTAATAAAATGGCTAAGTTTAAAAATACAATAACCCTCTTGCACCACATTTTTAGAACCTGACTAGCAAAGCTAGAAGTGCCACACGTTACTCAGAGAATATGACAGCATTGTCCCTTCACAGTATGCGGTGTACAATTTGAAACTGTGGCTTTTTATTTCTAAATGACACCAAATCAGTCCTCCTGCTTTTATCTGATTTCCTTTGCCCTGAGCATAACATTGATTTACTTGCAGGCCATGCATGGCAATACATTACACCAACACTTTGTATACAAACAGTGTTAGATACCTTTCCAGTTGTTTACTTCAACAGCAACTTTCAAGGAAAAGGCATGTTTGCCTCAGATGTGTTCTCTTCACTAACAAAGGATGGTAGGAAAAAGATCAAAATACTCCTGATATTTTTTTTAAATTAAATAGTTTATTCTTAATTCACAGCTTCCAAATATATCAAATCAATGGAGTGGAAATTCCAACAGGTTGCCTTGTCCAGTTCTGGAATCCAAAATTCTTACGTGGGTGAGGCCTCTGCATTAACTCATTTTGGAGGGGCCCAAAGTTTCAGTTTTTATCTCCATGTCTGGTGTTAGATGTCTCACTACATGTTTAAAGTTTCATGCCTCAGAATATGAAAGAAGCTGAGCAGGATAAGTAAAGCCCGGACTGTTCATACTAGCTGATAGAGAGTGTTGGATAGAATGATCAGAATACATTTTAAATTTTGAAAGTTATGGTTGGTCTGAGATTCTCTCTTCCTTCTCTTCCCTCCAGTAAAGGGTCAATTAATCCCCTATAGCAGTGGTTCCCAACCTTTTTCAGACTGAGGACCCCTTTTTAAATAAATAAAATTAATTAATTAATTGATTGATTGATTAATTAAAAAATAAACAAAAAACCCTTTGCAGCCCCCCCGGCTGATTATGTAATCTGACCTGCGCCACTCTGGCAGCACCACTGGGACGGTCAGCGAGCGGCGCCACCACCACCATGACCCATGCCACTGGGCAGCTATGGCCCACTGCCCCTGCTGGGGAGCTGCCGCAGCCCTATTCCCATGCTGGGATCTGGACACGGGTGAGGAGAGCCAGCCCCGGCAGGGAGCATTGGGGCTGCAGCTGGAGTCTGGCTGCAGCAGGGGAATGTGCTGTGGACCCTCTGCAACATGTCCACGGACCCAAGGGGGTCCTGTGACCCAAGGTTGGGAACCACTACCCTATAGTACTAATATTTAGGAACCCTAATTTTTTTCTGAATTTCATATATCTTCCTGTAGTGCTTTGCTTTAAAAAGTCATTGAAACATACAATAAGGTGAATAGGAGAATGTTAAAGGACATATCCAGGCATCATTCAGCACAGAGGGTTTAGGGAGGAGCCCCTTATTTCAAGAAGCATGTTCCAGACAGCCACCTAATAAACACTCCTGTGCTCAAAAAAGCAGTGGAGCAGATCATGCCTTCAAAAGGGAAATGGCCCCAAAAAGCTGCTTTGTTTGGCCTCCTATTGAAGGGACACCAACTATTTCAGAAACTAATAAAGCTGTAGGACCAGAGGAAAGAAAGAAAGTAAAAATATAGAAATTTCTGTGACTCCAAACACATGAAAATACACCAGAAAATAGGAAAAATAGATCACAGATACTAGTAAAACTACTGCTGATTTTGTTGCCAAGCAACCCTTTTGGACTCTCAAATCCATATTCAGGTGGTTATAGAATCAGCTCTGCAAAGGAGCCTGAAAACAAAGCAAGTACTAGACGAAACCTGATTTCTGTAAGAAAAATGCAATAAGACAGAAACCCATCCTTTAGTCAGTGCAATATATTCCAAGAGTCTTTCCTGAAGTTCTTAAAAGTCAGTTAACACAAATGATATCCAGTTCCCAAGACTTTAAAACTCACCATGACTGTCCATGACTTTAAAACTGCTTCCATGTTCCAAAAAATACAGCATGACTGTGGTTTTCTAACTTACAATATGTAATGCTACTGCATTTTAACAGTTGCTTCCCAGGTAAGTGTATCACAGAAATTACAATATATTATCATCTTGCTACTCCAGATTTTTTCTGGTGTGAGATGAGACTATACGCATATTGTTATTATTACTATTTTCATACCATCTAGGAGGCCCAGTCACAGACCAGGACTCCATTGTGCCAAGTGTTGTTAAAAAAGACATTGCAATCTAACTAAATATAATAAATAAATATAATCCCTAAACTGGTTATTCATCCCTGTTCACACACATAGCACACTTGAGAACTATTTAAGAGTTAAACGCCTAATTCCAAGCTACAGAAGTGGAGGCAAGTCTTGTCACTGGCTTCTCTTATCTTTTGCACAGGCCTCATGCCACTCTCTTCTAATTGGACAATATTTATTAAGTGCCCTGCCTCTGAGACATCCAAATGACCTCTTCCCATCCAAAGCACATTTAGTACAATGACAAGTGGCCTGGTTCACACAAATCAGTAAAGCTGAAGCAGGGTAATACTCGCTCCATGAATAGGCAACTCATTATTGTAGAAAGAACAGTTAACAGTACAGTAATACAGGAGCATAGAGAAATACCCTTGATTTTCTCTGAGAGAAAAGCCTCAGTGGTTTTCTTGTTAGGAAGACATTTTAATCAAAAACTAAACTTACTGCAGATTAGGGACAGCACAGGGAGTGCAAGAGCTTCAGATAGTGGGTAAATTATTGTATAATGTTGCTGAAATGCTCTGATTGAAGGGTTTGATTTTTTTTAAAGGAAGAATCTTTTAAACTATAATCAGTCTCTGTCACTGTGCTGGCCCATAATACCATGTCTTTCACTAATCTTATTTTCCTGTCTCTCTGTTTCGCCTTGCTTTTGAAATGCTGTCTTTTTGAGGATAATAAAGGTATACCTCCTGAAGGCCTTTTTCTTCTTTTTCAAACACTGGTTTGTAACAAATTTTGGTGGTGGAAGGTAATTGAATGAAAATGAGTTGGAAGAGAGAGAAATGAAGAGACTGGGGGATAGTGAAGATAACAGACACCAACCCTGAGGGGCCTACAGGTCCCATGTCCCTGAGGCATTGGCATTTGGCAGCCTATAAATGTCAAGGCTAATTGCAGTTTAAAAGTGAGCAAACTAGTCTTGAAATTGAATAGAACAGAAAGTAATTTTTCCAAAAGATGGATTATTACTTATCATTACCCCAAAATACTCAAGTGCAGCCTTTGGGTTCCATGGTCTTGCTTTGTGATTTTGGGTAAGGAATCTACAGCAACTTAAAAGCAAAAGCTGTCACCTGGGCTGCCACTACTTGGTCACAAAGTTCAGCCATGAGGTGTGTTGTGGGATCATCTGGGATGGTTCTTCTAATAGTTTCCATCTTTGTGTGGGATGTTGGTGTAAAGAACTTCTATATCCACAGTGGCCAGGATGGTGTTTTCTAGAAGCTCACCAACAGATTGGATTTACTCATGATGACAAAAGTACTTCCTTTGTTAGCCTCTCTACTGATAACATCAGAACTGTTTCTGAGGCTATGGATGGCATTGCATTGTGTGTGGCTGAAGTCATGGTGTAAGAGATGTTGTTTATTCACGATTTTAGCCTTTGCGTGGTGGTGGAGATGATCAATGTAGAAGTCTAGTCTGTTGTTCCGACTGTCAGGAGGCGTTCATAAGAAATATTTCTTCTTGCAGTGTTGGGAAGAAAGCATCTGTAGGTTATAGCATTGATTGTCGGCATGGTACAAATATTCCTTGAGTCTGAGATGGTGAAAGTAGTCCTCCAGGTTACCAGAGAATTTTATCCTATGTGTGGGGGTTGTAGGGCAGAAGGAAAGTCCCTGAGAGAACACAGATTCCTCTGCTGGAGTAAGTATATAGCATAAAAGATTAACCACAGCACAGCTTATGGCTGAGTTGTGTGACTTTGTGCTCACCCACAACCGTTTCAGATTTGAGGACAATTCATACCTTCAAATCAATGGCACTGCTATGGGTGCCCACATGGCTCCAATACATGCCAACATTTTTATGGCTGACTTAGAACAACGTTTCCTCATGTCTCACCCCAAGGCACCTTTAATCTACTTACACTACACTGATGACATCATCATCATCTGGACCCACGGTAGGAATCTCTTTGAAGATTTCCATACAGAGTTCAACAACTTCCACTCCACAGTCAAACTTAGTCTGGAGCACACTGCACAGGAGATCCACTTTCTGGACACCAAAGTGCAAATTAGTGATGGACACAAACACCACCCTATACTGAAAATCTACTGATTGGTATAGTTACCTGTATCCCTTGAGCATTCATCCAGAACACATCACACAATCCATTCACTACAGAGAGGCCCTAAGATATAACCGCATTTGCTCTGATCCCTCAGACAGACAGACACCTTTAGAATCTCTATTAAGCATTTTTAAAAGTACAGTACGCACCTGCAGAAGTGAAGAAACAGATTGACAGAGCTAGGCTGGTACCCTGAAGTCAACTACTATAGAAGCCCAAGAAAGAAAGCAACAGAATGCCAATAATCATCACCCACAACCCCTAATTCAGACCTCTATAGCACATCATCAAGGATCTACATCCTAGTCTACAGAACAAACCCTTACTCTCTCAAGCCTTAGGAGACAGACCTCTCCTCACTTACAGACAGCACCTCGACCTTAAACAGATACTTACCAGACCTAACAGCAGAACCAATAAAGCAGGCACACATCCCTGTAACAAACCACACTGCCAACTTTGCTCTCATAACTACACAAAAGACACTGTTACAGAACCTAATCAATCCAGCTACTCCATCAAAGGCTCATTCACCTGCTCATCCACCAATGTAATTTTCCCTGTCTTCTTTTTCACTGTAATGCCACTAGTTCCTCACTTACTCCCAAAAGACTTGGCATAGAAACAACCTGTGTAGATTTGTGATTTAAAAACAATCAAAATAATATATTTTTGATACATTATGCGTTCTGCAGCAAGACATTTGCAGACACATTTTGATATGTTCCAAAGGGGCAGCTGTGTGAGTCTCGGTCAACAAAAGAAGCAAGGAGTCCTGTGGCACTTAAACACTAACAAATTTATGTATTGCATGAGCTTTTGTGGGAGAAAAATCCCACCTCATCAGACACTTTGAAGATGGGTAATCTTATAAAATGGGATGGAAAATAAATGTAGGGGAGTGTAATACATGGGATCAGCTTATACTGTAACAGCAAATCAGACCAGTTGTTAAGATTCAAACACTGCGAAACAGCACACAGAGGAAGGTGAAGTCAAATCACCTGTTGTAATGCAAAAAGAATCCATAGTCATGATTTAATCCTGCTTTCCCACAATCATATCTGCATATCAATTCTAATTCAGCTGTTTCTCTTTGCAGTCTTGATGTCTCATTGACTTTCTTGAGCACAGTTCTTAACAAGTCACCCACAGACAAAAAGACAGTAGAATTCCACTGGTCACCACATACAACCCCCAAGTCAGACCTCTACAACAGATCATTAACAGATCAGCCTATTCTAAAAGATGAGCCCTCACTCTCTCAAGCCTCGGGAGACAGACCTCTCCTTGCCTACAGACAGCTCCCTAACCTTAAACAGACACTCACCAGCAACTATAGACCTAACAACAGAAACATTAAAGCAGGCACATACCCCTGCAACAAACCACATTGCCAATTTTGCCCAGCTATCTGCACAAAAGACACCATCATAGGACCTAAGCAAGCCAGCTACTGCATCATGGGCTCATTCACCTGCTCATCCACTAATGTGATTTATGCCAACATGTCCCAGAAATGCCCCCACACATTATACATTAGACATACAGGACAATCTCTGCACAAAAGAATAAATGGGCACAAAACTGATGTCAGAAGTCACAACACTCAAAAAACCATTTGCTGAGTGCTTGCATCTCTGTGGATGACTTGTTAACAACTGTGCTGAAGAAAGTCAATGGGGCATCAAGACTTCAAAGAGAAACAGCTGAATTAGAATTGATATAGAGTTCTGATTGTGCGAAAGCAGGATTAAATCATGACTATGAATTATTTTCCCATTACAACAGGTGATTTGACTTCACCCTCCTCTATGTGCTGTTTCCCAGTGTTTGAATCTTAACAACTGCTCTGACTTGCTGTTACAGTATAACCTGATCCCATGCCTTATACTCCCCTGCATTTATTTTTCGTCCCATTTTATGAATTCCCCCACCTTCAAAGTGTCTGACAAAGTGGGATTTTCTCCCATAAAAGATCATGTGATAAATAAGTTTGTTTAAGTGACACAGGGCTCCTTGCACATTTTGATATGTTATCTGAGGCACAGATTATTTAGGACTCTTGACACTCAGCACATTTGGAATGTTCAGCTACACCCCAGATTAACAATTTCTAACTCTCCCATGCACATGTATTCTACAGGAGGATTACACATTGTCTGCTGTTTGAAACCTGCCAGACCACCCTCCTGCTGGAGAAAATAATTGACATCTTACTGTTAAAATTGAAGGATCTGATCTTGCAAACACTTAGATATGGATCTAACTTTAGTCACATGATTAGTCTCATTAATTTAATAGTTCCCTTGGTATCAGACTAAAGTTAAGTGTATGTGCAGAGTTAAGGCAGAGGTTTGCAAAAATGTGAGTGAACTTCTCACCAAAGAAGATTAAAAGAAGGGAGGGAGAGGAAGAGAGTGGAAGTGGAAAAGCTGGTTCCTCTAATATTCACTGCTAATATTTTTGCCCAATATTTATTCTACATTTCACATTATATTGTATTTCTGGGCTTAGTTTACTAATGGAAAACCATTTCTCCTTGGGGAAAAAAAATCTCATTGCACATAAAGTGGTGGGGCCATTGTTTGGTGAGTAGGAAAAGATGCATGGCCATTGAAGGGCTGGAGAGTGACTTGCTGTTGCAAGTCAGTGTATTAGGTGGAACAATAGTCATAGCAACAAAGCAGAAGCAAACTTCACTCTTTCATGGTGCCTCATGGTAAGAAACTTTGCTTCAGAACTTACAAGGTATAGTGAATCACCCTGAGTGAGGACATGTGAGTGGATGGATTACATGCTATTAGACCAACACACTGACAGAGGCGACTGTCACTAGCACCAGATGGTGGTTAAGGTGGTAAAGTCTAAAAGTGAGTCCCTTTATTCAGTGCTGCAAAGGGTTTCTGGGGGGAAGTGGGAGTGGGGGGGCTTAACTAGGTTCAGATAACTCAATCTCTCAGGAGACTTAAGTGGGAGAAGGATCACTTACTGCCTCCCCATCCTCCCTCTCCAGGGCAGAAGACATCAAACTTAGCAGGAGTTAGCAGAACTAGAAATAGGCTACAGAGGGATCTGGTATTCTACAAGTGTGTTGGGGATGGCTGGGGTACACAAACCCACCACAGAAGCGAAAGCCATTACACAGATGTTGCAAGCCAACCTTCAGTTATTGCAGGAGCTGGGAGCTTCCATGGATGGTAGATCTAAAGTGATAATAATGGAAACCCATCATGGGCCTGAGTTTGGGAGAGAGAAAAGTTAGGTGGGCAGACCCCTCGCCAGAGGGCAGAAAAACTTAATGGGGGCATAATTCATGAACACCCTACACTCAGGGGTGGCTGAGCGTAGCAAGGTCCAGAGGATGCCTCAACGATCAGTCAGAAGTATGGGGTGACTGACCTAGTGGGAATTTACCTTCTCAGTACTACTGAAGATGAATTTTGAGAGGAGAATATGTAGACATAGATTGGTAAAATAACTTCAAAAGTTATTTTTCAAAGGAGCAGAAACAGGGGTATTCAGAGCACTTATGATGGGTACGGCAAGGAGCCAATCCCTCCTCTTTTATAGCTTCGATAAACCCTCAGTTGATGGGGAGGGGTAGCAAGGTCCCAGCAATGAGGTAGCTGGGGACCAGGATGAGGAAAGGTGAAGGGCTGATTACAGTGCCCTACCCCAACCCTCTACTTATGTATAAATGATTTTAGAATGACGTGCATTGTACATTTTTATCTGCCAGGTACTCCCTGACATTTAGGAATAAAGTTGCAGCCTAATTAAATGACACCCAGGTCTCCTGTCCTCCTTCCAGCATATCCCTTGTGCTGAAATGCTTCTCTTGTTTGAATTTAAAAATCCTTTTTCAAATCTTGTGCTCTTTGCTATGAAAAATGGTTGCCTTGTTATGGCCAATGTACACACACTGACACTCCAATAATGGCCATGACTTTTAGAAATCCCTTATTGTTAGCTTATTTTTGCCATTCTACTTTCTTATTGAAATATAATCTCACTATACTTTCTTAGCTAAAAAGACTAAATAAATTCCTCAAAATTAAAATGTGGGCCCACAGAGCAAGAAAAGTGTTATTAAGCATAAATACCGGGCTTTTATTCTTCTCCCAACCATTCTGAAAATACACAAAATCAATTCACACAGCAGGTAACAGTTGATTAGAAAATGTCTGATGTATCCTTGAAAAATCTCTCTCATATGAACTAATTAGGCTAAAAGCTACTTTAACTAAACAAAAGTTCACATTATACCATTGGTAATACTGGTAGACCAGTACCACTTGGTATCAAGAACTGCCACCTGTAAGGCAATTTAATTAAACTTACAATTCCGCATCAGTTATCTCACTAGGTGTTAACGTGAATTTCCATTACATGTTTATTTGCAATTTTCCTCAGCAAAATAAGAATTTAAAAATGGCACTATAATAACAAAGATGGAAGAAAAAAGGCTTATTTACAAATTTTTATATTCCTTCCCAGCTCAATTGTCATTAATGATCTATTATATTATTAATAAAATCTCTCTAGATGCAGTGTTCTGTCAGGATGATTAGTACCAATATAAATATTATTGATACTAAAATTATTATGAACTAAGAACACTATGAGCAAAGAAAATTTCATCAAATGATCTGTTTCAAGTCCATTATTAATGTGTACAAGGACAGTATCTACCTCAAACCATCTGTGCTTTCAAATATTCATTTTCCAAAGCAAAATACCTAATATTAACTTAGTCAAAATTGTAAAAACACACATTTTCCTTCCTGCAGTACATGCAGCTGTATATGCATTATAGTTGCATTAAAAATGTGTATTACTCTCTAATGATGAAGTTGAACAGAGAAGATCTGCAGATACTTATTATTTCTGAATATTTTAATGACATAGTTCATAGGGAATATAACCATTTGATTTAGTTGTAGCTGTCTTCACAGTATCAAGGACATGTATCATGTCTTCATTTAAAAATTACACATACAGTACCATGAGCACAGAGAACAAGGCTCAGAAAATACAACAGACCAGCTTATCTTCTTTATTAAAATACCAGTAATTGTGTTACATGCATTTAGCTTCTCCAAAATGGCCCAAGAGAAGCATAGTTTCATTGGACTTTTATCAATTGTTCCAATTCTCTCCTTTCTCAAAGTAAACAAATCCTCATTAGCTATAGCATGAGTGAAATATTCAGAAGTGTGAAAGTGATTTAGCAGCCAAGTTCTTAAATGCCTAAATCCATGCAACTGAAGTTCAGTGAGACTTAAGTACTTGTCTACACTGCCATGCAGTTCAGAGTACTTGGTTGTGTGAATAGCAGGGCTCACCACTCGCCCATATTGACACTGTCAGTGTGCTCTAAAGGGTTCCTAATGCAGTCCTCTTCAACAGACGACACTAATGCAAACTAGGAAACTTTCACACTCACAACAGCCACACAGAGGAGTTACAGCATAGCAGTCTGGTGCACATATTCTCATGCCCATGTAGACCAAATTGCTAGGCTGTGTAGACATAGCCCTAGGCTCCTATGTGCCTAGGTCAGTTCTGAAAGTTAGACTGAGGTGCCTCTGAAAATATTGGCCTAAGTCTATAAGGCTTTGATCCTGAAAAGCGGTGAACAGCCTAAGCCTCTCTTGAGACTTCAGTCTCAAACTACTTAACATGGGCCAGATTCTGCAATGTTTACTCCTGCAGAAATCCCATTGCTTCAAGTAAGGACTGCAAGTCTAGACCCAATGACTATTCTATAGATGAGCAAATGGTTTGACAATAAAATTCATATCAGATTGTTCAAAGGAATTTATTTCCCTACAGAAAATGCAAAGAAATTTTAGTGGCATCAATGTTTGGATTAGTTTGTCGAGTCAATAATCAGCCATTAAAAATCCAGGGGCATACTAGCCAAATATTTCTTAGCGGATGCAGCACACACAAGAGTCAGAAGCACTAAGGCTTCTTGATCTTCCTTCCCACCTGACTCCTGACCAAAAAAAAAAAAAAAGTAGCTAAACCAAACAAGCATGCTATTAGGATCAATGTAAAGAATGTCCCCCAACTATTGAGTGCTGACAGTTAACATTTTAAGTTGGACTTATCACCACTAGCTAGGCCATGAGACACATGTGTATCCAGTAGTGCCAGAAGAGGAAAATAAACATAACATCTTTTGAGAAAAAAGAGGGGAACAAGAAAGAAAGCCTCTAGAGAATGAAAACTGGGCTCTCTAGCTCTGTCTCCTTTCCTTTCTGAGTGAATCTTTCACTCTTTGTGATGTAATCAAATGTCTCTCCTGCCATTATAGGTTGACTTACAATATACCTGAAACAACTTAATTGCCAATCTTTGCAATTTACCAGAGGGAAGAGAAGCCTGGCAAGTGCCCTGGAAGGAAATGTTCCATTCACTATATTCCTCAATCAGATACATAGCAGTATAAATTCTGCAGATAAGATTTTGTATTCATGCTTAAACTCTCATGAAAAGATGACATTTCAAATCTTCTGCTAAAGAGGATTCTGCTTGCCCAGCAAAAGTTGCACCGTATACAGGCATGCATACAAGTGATATCCACTGATATGAAGATATTCTGTGTCCTATTGGTCAAGCTGTATGGAAGATCTGAAGGAGGGCAAAGGAGGATATTAAACATACACATTTTTACTAGCTCAGAATTAAATACTTAAGCCAACTTCTATACTAAAAAAAAAAAGCCCACACACACTTACATCAGGTTCAGTGCACATGACTTGGACCATAAATGATTCAGGTGAAATTCTGTGCTACCAGTTGAAGATGTTCAACACAGAACTTGCCGAGGGGGGTGACGTTGGACTAGGAAGTTTTTCAGCAGCTTCTGTTATTTTCTGATCCTGAGCTGCTCCAGGAACTGGGGGGCATAAAAGCTTATGCTGCTCATTACTGGTTAATTGCTGCCTAGAAAGACCATAAGAATCCATCTAGAGCAGATAGATAACTAAACTTTTAATATAGCTTGGCCTGTGTTTGCTGCTGTATGGCCCAGGCATTTATAGTCAAGGGAGAGCAAGTGTAAGTATTTAAAGAGAGGAATCTCATCTGATCAATAAGAAAGGAAGATAAGACAGAACTTTAATTTGCTTTATTATTTTTATTATAAATAATAATGAGCATGCCTGTCTACAGTCACCTCAGAAAGGCAGGGGTTAAAGTAAGCTGGAATGCACCAGAATGGTGTTTTGGGGCCTACTATCTTTAGGTAGTCAGCGTTCCAAGCCACCTAAAGATAGAAAATGGAGCTGGAATGCTGTGTACCAATACACAACATTTAAAAATAGTGGGCACTGGAACACAGAGTTCTGGCTCCATTTTATATTTTTAGGGGCTGGCCAAAGGCTGAGCCCCTAAAAATAGTAAGCCCTAGAACGCCATTCTGGTACATTCCAACAGAGCAGGAGGCGGCCTCAGGCTGGGAGATTGTAAATCTCCCACACTGAGACTGCTCTGACTGAGCATGCTCAGAGCCTCTGAGCAAGCTCAGTTAGAGCAGGCTCCAGATGGGAGCCTCATACTGGGCTGGGGCTGCTCCTCATGGCAGCCAGATAAGGGCGTGCTGGGGGTGGTTTCAGGGACAGGCAAGCTGGCCTAGCAGGGAAAGGGCGTGGGAGGGGGGTTCAGCCTAGGGCAGTGACATGATGAGCGGTTAGAGAAGGGTTGGGTGGGGGACCAGCAGCAAGACAGGGGTTCAGGAGGGGGTTAGGGAAAGTTAAAGGGGACCAGCAGCAAGACGGGGACCAGGGGCAGTAGCTGGGATGGAGGGGCAGGCATGTGGAATTCCATAGCTATGGTGAGGGGTAGCCCATTGGGGGTAGTAACTGGGGTGGGGGTAGGCATTTGGGGCACTGTAACTGGAGTGGGTGAAGGGGGCGTGGACTTGCATGAGGGGGGCCTAGAAATTTAGGAAGGTTCCAGGACCCAGCAAATTATACTTTAACCCCTGCAGAAAGGCCGGGGAAGGAATTGCACAGAAACCAAATCATCATCTTATACTCTGGACTGGGTAAAACAAGGCTATGCAGGGAAACCTATACTAATATTACCTCTGCTGTACATGTTCAGTGAACAGAGCTCAATCCTCACAATCTCAAAGATACCTAATTAATAGATATAAAAAAACCTAGCACTAAAATGCTTTAGAAAGTTAGCACATCTATATAGTGCAGAATTATCAATCTCTTGTCATTCTTATTTGAATTGCTGTAATTCTATAACAATGCAGAATAGAATAAACATTGTTAGTATTCTAAAATACAGTCAGTCAATTTGTTAATAGTCAAGTAGAAATGTTTTACTTCTTTACAGATATGTACACTGAGCAATTTTATGGATGATTTTTGTCTTGCACCAGCCTTTCAGGTTTTATGAAAACTATAATTAATTAGTAATGGTATCAAATATACTACTTATTATGTACATAATATTTGAGAAGATAATATTTTAGTTAATACTAGTTTACAAAGCAAAGACACCTGCATATTTTAATTCAGACATAATTAAAGATCCATTAACTACTCATCAGTGGTATTAAATTCAGTAACAAGGATTCTGATTGTCAGGACATTTTGAATAAAAGAAGAGTAGACAGTTGGATTTTATGAACATAATTTACCTTTCCAAAAGCATTTGATTTAGATTCAAAAGACTCAGTCAAGGTTAGTAATTGTTGCTTGTTAGTGGGCTTGAGTTATGAAGGTAGATAAAGAACAGTGTTGGATTTCAAAGACTGAGGGTGCTTGTGAGTAGAGGCAGCTGAGAGTAAACAAAAGTGAGCATTGGTGTATTACCACAAAAATCAGAAGAATGGTTTCATGCACTTTGTTTGAAAGAGGATTAAGCAGTGCTAATGATACAAGTCACTCACTCCCTGAGTGTTTCTCAGGAGAAGAACAAACACGGAGTCTAGTGGCACTTTTAAATACTAATAAATTTATCACATGAGCTTTTGTGGAAGAAACTCCTACTTAGTCAGATGCTTGAAGATGGAGAAGTACAGATCAATGGGAGGAAAACAAATGCAAGGAAGTGTAAGTCATAGGATCAGGCTGTTACAGCAAATCATTGCAGTTGTGTAGATTCAAACCACGGCCAATGGCATATACGATGGAGGAGGAAGAAAGGAAAGCAAAATTACCTATTGTAAAGGGGAAAAGAAAAGTAGTCTCTATTTGACACTAAGTTCAGGGTGGCAAATTTGCACATGACTTTCAATTGTCCAGTTTCTCTTTGAAATCTTGAGCTGTTATTCAGTTGTCTGAACAGAGCTATTAGAGAATTACCAATGGCATGATCAGGAAGATTGAAGTTTTCCTTATTGTTTTTTGAATGATGTGATTTCTGATGTCAGATTTGTCCACATTTATTCTTTTCGGCAGAGACTGCCCTGTTTGTCCAATGTATAAGGCAGGGGGGCATTTCTGGTACATGACGGCATAAATTATATTGGTGGATGAGCAGGTGAATGAGCCCTTTATTGAGTAGTTGGCTTGCTTAGGTCCTATGATAGTCTCTTTTGTGCAGTTATGCGGGGAAAGTTGGCAACGTGGTTTGTTGCAAGGTTATGTCTGCTTTAAAGTTTCTTTTGTTAAGTCCACAGTGTTGAATATCAGCTTAAAGTTGGGGGGCTGTCTGTAAGCAAGAATAGGTTAACCACCAAAGTCCTGAGAGAGTAGTGGATCATCTTATAGAACAGGCTGTTGGTCTTTGATGATACACTGTAGCGGTTTGACTTGGGGGTTGTAGGTGACAACCAGCAGCACTCTGTTGTATTCTTTCTTGGGTCTCTCCTGTAGTAGACGACTTCTGTGTACCCATATGGGTAGCCACTATACAACTTATTTGTTTCGCTGAACTAGACTAACATGGCTACCCCTTTGGAATTTGTCATCAGGAAAAGAAATTTTATTTTCTTTTGCCCTTATTCTTCTCTATGGACCAGACTCTCTGTCTGCATTACCTCCCATAATACACCACCTTCCCCTATGAAGAGTTTGTCATAAGAAATTGTAGTCTGACCAAGGGGCTTCATTTATAACAGAGAATGGGAGCATAAGGCACTCTTAACACCATTTCCAAAATCAAATAATTTGTTTTTAATGCTTTTTCCACAAAAAGTCTATATTCCACACTGGAAACAAAAATAAAAACATTCTCCATACAATTCTACTGCCAGGAGTCATTTACATGCTTCTTTCAGACTCTTTTGTGGTGATTAATGCATGCAGGCACTAGGAGAATGTAATGCCTGGCTGGACCCAGGCCTGTCCCTAGGAGGTGGCAAGTGGAGTGACCATCGCAACCGCAGGCCCTATGCTACCCTGCTGTGAGCAGGGCAATGTGGGACCCATACTGCTGCTCCCCTATTGCTGTACTGTCTCCCACCCTGCTGCCTTCGGCAGAAAGCCAAAGGCAGAAAAGCAGGGCAGGAATGTGGAACGTGGCCTCTGAGCTGGCTCCCTCGACCCCCAGGGCAGAATAGCCGGCCCAAGAGTGGGGCAGGAAAGTAGAGCTGGCCTCTGGACCAGCCCACTCTGCCCCCAGGAGCAGAACAGCTGGCCCAGGGGAGGGGTGGGAGTGTGGGGCCTGGCCTATGTGCTGGGTTGGTCTGCCTCACCCCTCTGTCATGTGCCCCCCCCCCCCATAGGCCAACTGGCCCTCCCCCCGCCACTCCTAGGGACAGCCTTCCCTGGGCCCTAGCACTAAAAGTGTAAATGTTGAAGAAAACTCCATGGTAATGTCTACTTTGCCAATTCAGGTTGAATTAAGGAGGCTTAACTCAAACTAAATTAGTCCGTCTACACTAGACTTTCATTAAGTCAAATTAAGAAATTCCTTAATTCGACTTAATGAAAGCATAATCTGAATTAATAAGAACCACCTGTTAGTTCGAACTAAGCCTTAATTCAACTTCTTAGTTTGAACTAAGGATGGTGTAGACCTGGTTTAACCCTTACTTCGACTTTATTAAGGTTGAATTAAGGGCAGTTAGGTCGAATTTGTTAATTTGAACTAGTAAGTTTAACTTTAATTCAAACTAAACTCAATATTATTAAGTCAAATTAACAAAGTGGACTAAGTCAACTTAACTTTAAATTGATTTAGTCCACTTTGTTAAATTGACTTAATAATGTTGAGTTTAGTTTGAATTAAAGTTAAACTTACTAGTTTGAATTAACAAATTCGACCTAACTTTTTCTAGTGTAGACATAGCCCATGTGTCCTCCCTCCTAATGCACCTTTGCAATGGGTATTCACAATACAGACTTTAATGTAAGGAATTAAGTGAATAAGTCTAGTGGCAAGAGAACCCATACATCTCAATGGTCACAAAGCTTTAAATCAGAGAATGATTTTTGGGGAGCAGGTGGTGGATTAAATCATACAATTTTTAAGTTAGAGCTTTACACTAAACATGACAAACTTTTTTCAGTGCATAAATACAGTTATCAAATATATCAGTGTAGGGGCCAATCATCATATGAGAAATGTACATAGTAAGAGAGTGCCAGGTGCACTACATTAACTCATAACAAGTCCAACTTTGCTACCCACTCTCATATCCAAGTCTGGTATTAAAATTTCTAAAGGGAAAGGGCATAGTGTGTGCACATACGGATACTACAGGACTGTATTAGTTGATGCAAATACAAACAAGGGCACAAGAAGAAAAGCAATTTAAATGAATGCTACTTTACCCAGATAATGTATTTATGTCATGTATGTGTAATAAATGAAAAACATCAGCAGGAACAATTTTCAATAATTTGTAAAAGGAATCATATTTTGATGAGCATTATGATGATGCAGACTGCAAACTCCACGGAAATAGTGAATCTGAAAATTTGGGCTTTATTTGTCATTGATATTCCTGTTGGGCATGTCAATGTAGGATTTCATTACAAAGAAAAATTGTAGATATATTAATATTTTCTTTTTCAGAATTCTAAAGATATTTATCAGAGAGAAGAGAGGGTGAATTCAACCATACCAGAAGTGAATATTGGAGCCTTTTGTTGGATGGTTCGAAAATCACTTCTAATGCAGAAATGAAACTATGAAGCAGAGCTGCCATCTTGTGCCTGAACATTGCTATAAAAATTGCACTTAGAGAAAAAGGGTTTAGAAGTTAGGAACTCAGTCCCAAAAGTATTTGCATCTTTCAGAGGAAACTTTTACAAAGCATTGTTCATGGGTCACTTGTTGGTGGCCTTAATTCAGCAATATATTTAAGCACCAGTCTAATCTGGGGTATGCAAGAAGTCTGGTTGGTGGAACAACTCACCTTTAAAATTATATAGGTGCTTAAGAACCTTTCTGAATTATAACCATGCTTCCGTTTTCTCCTGCTTTATTTTCACATTAAAATGAGCAAAAAATATAATGAATACTTTCCAAATGTTCTTTCTCCATCTGAGAGGTGGTTCAGCTAGTCAAGTATAGTAGTAAAATCTCCATGTTAAATTCTGGCCCAGAGTACAAAAATGTTTGAAAACTTCTGTGTTAGCAAAGGATTTTTCTATAAGTTATTGTTCATTCTGGTCAAAACTCCCATTGACTTATGCATGCACAGGATAAGGCCCAACAGAAGTATTAAGGTATTGTAAAAAAAATAATTGACATGATCTTGCACAACCTGTCATCTAGGTAGCATTTAATTTGCATTATTTGCATATCCTCATGAATACAGATTTTCAGGACTGGGTTCTAAATCTGACAGAAGTACTAGGATCCAGTCTGAAGCTCTGTGGTTCAATTTACACAGGAATGGTCAATGAATGTCTTGAGTGGACACTAAGGAGGAGAATACATAAAGGAAATAATATAAATCCTAAAATGATAGTTATGTAATGTAGATGACAGATTCCTAACAATTTCTGTTAAAAGTACTTTTTTAACCATACAGAAAATCTTTTGCCCTTGCTGTATGACACTTAATTTTCACAATATAGACTCAAGCAAAAAGGCGACATGGATAGAGAGATACTAGAAACAAGGAGTGTTTGCGTATATTTAAGAATTTTGCACAAAATTTAATATTTCATTAAAAATAGGTGCTGAAAAAATGTTGGTAATGTCTGTGCAATGCAGAATGGCAAATATTTGAATATATATTATTTTGATTTAAATCAGAAAGACAATGTGGGTTGAATACCAACATTATAACTTTTATAAATAGGTTCTATTGTTTCCTATAAGATCTGAATAATAAAGAATCCCAATCTATAGCTAAATGTGTACATTCTGTGTCTTTAAATTTGACTTGTCAGAGATAAAATAAAAACCTAATTAAAGCAAAAACTCATCAAATTTAGCACTATCCCTCCCGTTGTCTCATTTGTGACTAAATGTCTTGTCCTGATGTACTTCCTGCCATTCCTCTTGTGACAAAACCTGAGCCTGGCCTGCTTCCTTTGCTTGTGATACAGAAGCCTACATTCATTTTTGGCTTTTTGCCCAAGGGTAAATGACAGGCAGTGTAAGAAAGGTTATACTTGTATTGGTAACCAAGGACTTTTCATACTGTAATCTTAAATTAGATATGAAAATAGAGGTTATACATGGAATCAGTGGTATAAAGACAGGGAATACAAATTAATCAGCATTAAATGGCTACTTTATATGGATGAAATGCTTACAAAGATGATGTTGTCTTAAGATAAATTTTGAGAAGTAACACTAACTGAAATCTGCAATAGTCACAAAGTTTCTGTCTCCTGGTTTTCTGTCAAACCCTCCCTTGAAGACTGTACCTGGGCCCCAGTCCATTTCTTCCTCAATCCCTACAAACCTTGAAGCAGTTGGAGACTTGCTAGAAATTGCCCCAACCAGATTCCTTGTTCCATTGGCAGGCTTGGCTCCATCCCAGCACATACCAACCCTGGAGCAGCTTTAGTGATTCCAGGTCCTGAGCAAAAGTCAAGGATGGGGCCCCATATGCGACACGGAGGTCCCCATCCTTGAGTTTAACCCCGTGCCTAAGTGGGACCTCTGTCAGTGCCCATCCTCACTGGCAGATCCCCCTCCCACCAGCCTCCTGGCTCCGTCAGGGGCCTGCCCATTTCCCAGCGCCCCTATTGGCCTCCTGGCCCCACCACTTGCCTCACTGGCGGTGGCCCTGGTGAGGCTGACAGCAAGGCTGAGAGGCAAGCAGGGACACAACCCAGCATGGGGCCCAGGCAAATGCCCATCCTGGCTCCCCCAGGAGACTATGTACCTACCTCTGCAGAGTGCGTCTCTTGTGCCAAGTGGTATCATCATGGTGATGTGTTGAAACAAAGTGGTAGGGAGGTACTTCCTCAGATGGATTTATAAATTAACTGGTTAATCGGGTGCCCAGACTTCTTAGAAGTCCAGAGTTAGAGCCAGACCAAGGTTCCCTTGAAATCAAAACATTTTGCAGCACGAGTTGGATCATGCTTGTAAGTAATTAAGAAGTCAAGTTACAGAAAGAATTATACAAGTATCTTGAAGATTTTAGTGTACCTAAATACTGAGTATTTTAGTCTGTCCATTGGATAGAAGTTTTTTGAATGTCAGTTTTAATAGTATGATCTTTAAATATAGCTTATTGTTATCAAATAGGTGATAGCTAATTCAATAGTTGTGTTCTGTTAATCCAAATTAAACGTCCATCTATATCCTTGAAGATTAACATACTCCGAATAATCCAATTATAATTTTTACTTTTAAGTTAAAAACACATGACATTCAAATATATCCTTGCATGTATTTAAAGAGAAGGCCTTTAATAGTTTATGTACCAAAAAAGTAACTTGCCTAACAGCTTGCATGCATAGTCCCACAATACAGACTATGGGGGCATGAGTTACAGTGCAGACTAAAGCGTTATGCTACACCTGCCCTATAGAGACTGAGTGCAAACTAGAATACCCAGTTCATATGAACATAGTCCTGTTTCGACCATTATATTAATGTAACATTCAAACATCCCTATATATTTACACTGTTGTGGTTTTTTTTTCTTTCAGAAAGTATGTTGTGTTGGGGCATGCATATAATATATAGGCACAAACACAGATAACTAATATATATATATATATATAACTAATGTTTTATATATATAAGCAATTAAAAATCTATGTTAAAAGAACATTAAGGCTAAGAAGTAAAGTATTCAAAAGTTAGAAATGCCAGAATTCAGGTTGCTTGTCACCCACGTTACCTGAATCCCCCTCTCCTCATGCTTATTATACAGTCTTTATATCTTCAGATACTATTTTTTCCACTGGGCCCCACCTCATTCAGTGCACAGAATGGGCAATGATAATTTCTTTGTTCAGTGTGTGGCTCCATTCCTTATTTATGGCATGCTTTTCAAACCTCCCACAGAAGACTAAATCATTAATTTCCTCCTGGGTTTTTCTATGGCATTCTTCACTATCATATCAGTGCTCCACAAACATTAATGAATTTATCTTCAGAATGCCCTGTAATTTAGATTGGGAAGTGAGACACAGAGAAATTAAGATCAAAAGTATCTGCAGAATTTGAGTATCCAATCTGAGACATTCAGAAACTGATTCTTCCAAGTACTTAGCACTATGTAGCACTTCGAAAGTTCAAAGTATAGCTCCCATTAACTTGAGTTGTATTGTGAATATTCAGCAGTTCTGCAAATCAGATCAAAGAACCCAGGTCAGGCCCCAGGAAAACACAATTACTGACCACCTATGAAAACTGAGAAACTAGTTTTGCATCACACAGGAACTCTCAGACAGCAGCAGGGACAGAATCCAGCTTTCAGCTGCCTTATCCAAGAGACAATCCCTTATTTTCCCACAATTTCCTATTTCATTCACTACACACTTTCTAATGTCTGCTAAAAATGAAACTGAGCAGCAATAGATCACAGTCTCCTTCACTCCATGGCCCTTATTCTTCTCTAAAATATGTCCATAATATTCACTGAAAGAGGTAGGAATCCTCTGGAATAAATAGTTCAAGTAAGACAGAATGCCCCAGAACTGCACAAATCTGACAGGCCAGGGTTTTGGGGCCCAGATTCCAGAATCTAGACAGGGGTGACCAAATGTATGGAACTCAAGAGCCACACAAGTTGATTATTAAACCTCCGAGAGCCGCACTTAGGCATATAGCCATATTTTACCTACTCCGAAATTACTGAGCTTGAAATTCATTGCACACTTTAATTTTATCATAAAAAGAGGGCAAATATTGATCCTACTAATGTCAGATTCTAATAATTACTTAAGGTTACCATGAAAACTAGGCCTACCTATACAGTAAAAACTTAGCTTCTTCTTTGAGCGCTGCTCAGATGCATTCAGTATTAGATGTCTCTGTGCCGAAGTGCTGGATTGGTGGGAAAACTTTTGTCCTAGCCTGCCAGGAGAGGGTAGGCGGCCACCACCCCCCAGTGGCTATATACATGGCCGCCTCCTGACCCCTCCCCAGTTTCAATTCTTCCACCTTGCGCGTCAGATCTGAAACATCTGCGCCTTGTGAACGCAAGGAGCCTGTCCACCTTCTATGAGCTTTTTGCTCAACTGGGAGCACCTTTTCATGGACATAGCTCCACCACAGGGATCCTCCACTTTTGGGCCAGAACATCAGGATTCATCCATCACCATGCCAGGGTTTAAACCCTGCTCCAAGTGCGGCAAGGCCTTCCCGCGGGACAACCCCCACGGAAGTGCCTCTTGTGCCTAGGCAAAGGCCACCTGGTCTCTGCCTGTTCCCCATGCATGTCCTTTAAACCTTGGACAATCAAGGAGAAGGAAAAAAGGCGCCACGCCTTAGCCTCTGAAGAGGCTCGGCACTCCTCACCCGAGGCTTCGGCTTCCCGCCCGGCACCGAGACCTGGCTCAGCACCATGCTGTCGGTGGCCACAGGACGACGAGCTCGGTACTGACTCTGGTACCTCGGCGCCAACACAGCACTTCAGCTCCTCGGCACTGCTCGAGGTCGGCTCTGGCGCCACAGTCCCAGAACAGCCCAGTACCATCGGTGCAGGGCTCACCCTGGCACTGATCACAGTCACCTCCAGCACCGCAGGCCCGTCACAGCCCGGTACCAATGGTACAGGGCCCGTCTCAGCAGAGCAGCCCTGTCTCCCGTTAAGGGCTCACCGCAGGCTTATTCTGGGTTGCTCCTGATACCGACAACCCCGGAGGCAGTGTAGGCCACTCGGGCACTCCTCCTGCTACCCACACCACCTTCCCCAACACCAGTTAGGAGGGGCAAGCTGGCCTTCATGTCTAAGGCCTGGGTGCATCACGGGTGACACCACTCTCCCTCCCCTCAAGCCCCACCATCCATTACTACATTGGGCCCTGGTACCATAAAGCCATCCCCACAGCAAGAATCGGGGGGGGGGGTACTTCCCCCTGTTCAAGCCCTGGGGAAGGTCCATCAAAGGGCTCTAAGTGGCCTCGGTGTCGCGCCTCGACGCAATCACCTTTCCGCTTCCGTCCCCATGAAAGGTCCCCTGATGAGACCCCTTCCCCCTTAACTCCATGATGGGCACTCGGTACCACTTTGTCCCCGGTATCGGGCTCATACACAGGTAACCTATTGGCACGCTTCGATCTTTTGCGCCACACCACAGCCCATTTGGGGATGGAGGTTCAAACCTCTGAACCTTCCTCGGACACCCTGTTCAGGCCGGTCTTCTCCTCAGCAGAGCTGCTTACAGTCCCTCTACACCCACGTGTTTGGGACCTTACCTTCTCCCAATGGCAGAACCCGGGTTCCATCACCCCGGTGTCAGACATGGCAGGTCTTAAATATAGAGTCCCTGAATCACAGTTTCCCCTCTCGCCAACCACCCAATCCCTCCTAGGGATGTGGTACAGATGGTGCTAGGCCAGGGTGAACCTTCTAGCAACCACCTCCCTGCTTCAAGAGAAGCTAGGGAATTGGATCTCCTGGGCCGTAAGGTCTACTCCTCTTTGGCCTTCCAACTGTGGGTTGCAAATAACCAGGCCCTGACCAACAGATACATGCTGGATGTGTTGGAATTGGTTTCAAAATTTAGACATTTTCTCCCACCAGAGGCGAAGGAGGAGTATGATGCATTCCTAGAAGAGGTAAAGATAATCTCCCAGGATCATCATCTCTCAGCCTAGGATGTGGTAGATACAGCAGCCCGCACCATGGCCTCAGCTGTAGCTATCCGCCGAGCGGCTTGGCTTAGGGAAGGCAGGGTACCCCTGGCTGCACAGCAGGTGGCACTCAATCTGCCCTTCAGTGGTGACGCCTTGTTTCCCCCAGACACCTTGACCGTAGTGGGTACCACACGGAACCCTAGAGGAGAGGTAAAATACCTTGGTGTCCTCCCATCGGGGACCTTTCCTCGCCCTACATAAGCCTTATGGGGCTGAAATCACTTCTCCCAACCTCCTCCCACGGAGTATGTGCAGGGACTCAGTCCCTCCCCACTGCCCTCTCAGTTCAAACTCTGGGGGCTTCTTGGAGGGCCTTTTCTCCCTCCCCTTCCCTGCAGGGAAGTGGAGCCTACCTCTATTAACCTGTACCTGCTTACCGTGGTTCCTATAACATCTGAGACATAACCATGGCTTCAATCCACCATCAGAGAAGGTAGATAATGCCCCTTCCCCTCCCTCCCTTTAGTGAGAGAATGGGTAAACCCCGAGGGCTGTCATACCCCTCCTCCCCACCCCACATCAACATCACGGACAGTGGTGAGCCAGTCCTTGGCCTAACTCCTCTGATCTTATGGACGGCACGGCCCATGTAACCAAAGCCCCTCTCAGTTATCAAGGGTCCACCCAAAACTGCAGCCATTGCTGCAGACAATTCTCAGTTTATTGCTACTCTTGGGGCTGTCATTAGAGAAGAAAAGGTATAATGAATACGGGAAGGGCACAAGAAACCCCTGCCCCCCACCCTTCAGGTACTATCTCAACCAACGATTCCTTCCACTCTCATAGATGTTAAGGGGGGCCTTCGCTAAGCTGAAGGACACATCACCTAGTAGCTCTAGCCACAACTACAGCCACTCCCGGTATGAGGTGACACATGTGCCCAACAGGATGCTCAAGAAACCCTTTGCCTGCCCTGTTACGTGTTAGCTCTGTATTCTTGAGGAATCAGAGCATAGTATCCAGCCTGTGCCTTCCCCTTGAACTGAAAACCAAAAACAGTAGGAAATGGGAGACATCCTTATCTACCCATATCCAAAAGCCATCAGCACAGTTAATGAAGCTTCATTTGCATTGACTATGGAGAGCCAGGCTCCAAAGCAAGAACTGCACTGAACCCTGGGATTGAAGCAGCAGGAACCACACTGAATTCTGGGATTGAAGAAGCAGGGAAGCATTGCATGATGGGGGATCTCACACCAACACGAACAAACTCAGTAATTATCAGACCATTCTAGTCACAGGCATGATAATTGATACCCAAAATACTGATTCTGCATGATTGTATTGTGAGCTTCTCTGAACCATTACACCCAGCCAGGAATGTACATTGACCACTTAAGTCCTGACAAAGTAGTGTGTGTCCTGTGCAAGTCTTGACTGGATCCTGTTTGAGTCTGGATTGAGTCCTGAGTCCTGATGCTTGGATCTAAAGCTGTATCATTTCCACTATGAATTGGCTTTTCATCTTTTTTGCTGATTGCTGTGAGAGCTTTGTTTCCATCCAGCCTCTGACCCTGATCTGTACAACCTGGAAACCTTTCTTCCAGGGGCGTCGCTGGCATTGGGCACACTGGGGCACGTGCCCCGGGTCCCAACGCCAGTGCCCCGGATCTCCTGCCCAATTGGACCAGGAATCCAGGGCCCTATCCCCAGCTGGCCACGGCGGCCCTGTCCCTGGCCAGGGATCCGTGGCCTGGCTGGCTGCCTGGCAGGCCCTGCCCCCTGGCCAGGGGTAGGGCTGGGGGAGCTGCGCTGCCACAGGCGGCTAGGCTGCAGCCGGGCTGGGCCAGGCCAGAAGCAGCCGCAGGCAGCCAGGCCCCGTGCCTGTGGGCGGCCAGGGCCCAATCTCCAGCAGTGGCCAGGGCCGCCGCAGCCACCGGTGGGCAGGCCCCAGATCCCCAGCCAGGGATCTGGGGCCTGGCGGGCCGCCCGCGGCCGTGGCAGCACCATCCCGTGCCACCAATTGGGGGCCTACATGCCCACAGCAGCGCGGCCCCCCTCGGCCCTATCCCTGGCCAGGGGGTCGGGCCTGCTGGCTCAGGATGGGGCCAGCTGGCAGGAGCGGGAGCTGGGCCCATGCCCCAGGTCCCTCCCCGCCCCAGCACCGCCCCTGCTTTCTGCTACACAGAGCGAGTAGACCCCCCACCCGCCAGCTTCTCTCTCTCTTTCTCTCTCCCAACCTCTCCCTCTGTTAATTATGACTCTCTCTCTAGGCCTGATACAGTAGAATTTAGGTAATATTGTAGCTGGGTATTTTTCTTTCCTTGTATTTTTATCAGTGCTGTCACTGGGTATTTTGGAGTATTTCTTCTCCTTTTTTTAATATTATTAGTGCAAGTTTTAGATACCTAGCAATAAAATGCCTTTTGTTATCAAGACAGTTTCCAGACTCCTCTAAGACATCATTCCCTCTCCTTTGTGGTCTTGGTTTCTCTATATCGTTTTGCAGCAACTCTTTTATTACCTAGCCAAAGATCCCTGTGATGCCCACAACCCTGTAAGGTTTGCTCACTGATGGGGATAGTAGCCTGATCGACTCCAGGGGCATATATGGGTGACAGCTGAAAAGTGCTGTTTTGACCCAGCCTGATTGAGTCCAGGGACATAGAAGGGTAGCAGCTGAAAAGGGCTGTGTGACCCAGCCTGCTCAAGATCCATAATCAAGCCTAGTTTGGTGCGGTACAGAGGCACATAAGGGTAGCAGCAGAGAAGTGCTGTGTGACCCAGCCTACTTAGTTCAGGGACACATAAGGGGTCAGCTGAGAGTGCTGACAGCCTGCTGCCTGCCCCACATCTGGTAGGACCTACTTCTGCACCTGAAATGGGGAGAGATGCCTTGGGCATCTCCCCACCCCAACAAAACCGATTGGTGTGCGCATTTAAGTCAGTCCCAGTAGGCCCTCAGCCACCTCTACGGTAGCGTAAGCCTTTTCTTTACCCCAACTGTTAGGCGGAAATATGATACTCGTTACCTCTACCGCATGCGGTTCTATTCCCGAGGGGAGGCCAAGGCAGAACTGTTCACGAATCTCTACCTTGCTCCTTGGTTCCCCCCCCCCCCTTTTGGGAAGGAAAACAACCAGTGGCAAACAACAGCTTCTGCGGGACGGCCCCATATCTAACCAGAATACCCCTGATTGGGAGTCCCTATTTAGGCCCCACCCTCCCATGAAGGTGGTGGTGATACCCTCCCTACCTCTCCTCTCTATCCACTCCTGAAGTGACAGCTTCTATAAGCCCGACCTGGAATCAGCCAGGTCAGTGGGACCCATGGGAGAAGAGGCAATGCCTTTTCCCTAATCACTTGGACAGAGGAGGAAGGAAACTCACCCTAGGCCTCCCAACTAACTTTTAGCCAAGCCCGTGGGGCTAGATCGTTGAGAAATTTCCTGCGCACCATTGGGCTCCATGCGTGGCCATCACCCACCCGGGGTATACATAAATGGCACACCCTGGGGTGACCTTGGAACCTTGATTATCCAGGTCTGGTCCTAGCACACTATCACCTGGGCATCTGGCAGATATATCTCACCTTTCCTTAGTGGGACATGAAGGCCGAAAACCGTTGGGTAGTCTCTGCATGATACCTTCACCGTAGGCAACTGCTAAGGGCTGTTGTTTCCCCCGCTCACTTGATGGAGCTTAAGTTGACCAAAATCCCGATTTCTGATCTGCACAGAACCTCAGAAATTTGTTTTTCCCCATGGTGGAATCCTATCCTAGATAAATCGGATGATGGGGATAAACCGCCTTGTCAGAATTTTTCTGAAATCCAAGGTACTCCTGCTAAACAGCGGTCTGCACCCTGTGAGTATCATATCCTTCCAAGGTGGTCTTTCAAGGAGACCATCCACTCCTCCCATAACCTATATTGTTAGGAGAGGAACTACCCTTCCAAATGAGTCCTTTGACTTCGACGCACACATAGGTGCAGCATAGTCAGGGGCGAGCATCACTCCTGGTGATGCCTTTGGGCACACAAGGTCTTTTAAGTCACTGCAATTCTAACCCCATAGGCCTTCCAGTCATCACAACTAAGTGTACAATCGGTGGCATTGCATTTCCGTTGCCCTCGTCTCCCCTCCCCCCCATTCTCCAGGCAATCTTCCCGGTAGTGGAATCCTGAGGTAGAACATAAAGGGACAAGAGGAGGGTCTAGTTCCATGGGTCTTCATAAGAATACCAAGGTCAACGGCACTTCCTAAGGCCCACTATGCCACCTTGCAGGTGCCTAGTGGGTCTAAAATGTTCCTTCCAAACGGTAGAAGTCTTCTGGGTCTTTACACTGTAACACTGCTGGAGGCCTGCGTCGCATCCTCCTGGCCCAGGGACATCTTGACCGATATTCCATGTGGCACTGATCACACCACCCCTGGCCTTTTCTTTTCTCATTAACCAGTGCAAAGTATCTTCCCTTAGATCCTTCTCACCTGAATTCAGTAGTCCTTGCTCCCTTGCATGCTGTTGGGTATTCCAAATTCACACACCCCTTTAGGCATGTGTCTTTGGGTCTTTACATGGCCAGTTGGAGGGATAACGTTTATCCCTTCTGTTGTTGTCTGCATAGGCCATAGCTGTCATGGCCAGCCCGGTAACCCTAAGACGTCTAGAGTTCTTTTGTAAAGTTCACACTGAAGTGTTCTGTTGCCAGGAATTAACCCTCTGGCCCTTACACCTTGAGCTATACCCCACAGGTAGAGCAAACAAACACATTTTACTCCACGTTAGTCATGTTGCGTCGATTCAAACTCTGGGTTAAGGTGACCTTAGTCCGTTCGGCCCACACACACTTTGCCTCAGCTGGATTGGACCTACCCCCTACTATCAGTTGGCCCCACAGTTGTAGGTTCTCCATTGTCAGGCTATGAGCCCTAGTTGGTCTCCTGGCTCCTGTTAGAACCTTGTTTGCTGGGCTGTTTCCCATCTGGGGTGTTTTGCTGTGCTGAAGGCAGAAGAGCCAACTCCACCCACCATCCATCAGCATGGCTAGTAGTCACCTATTACTGAATGCATCTGAGGAGCGCTCGAAGAAGAACGGTGGGTTACTCACCAGTAACCGTCCTTCTTCAAGAAGGGCTGCTCAGATCCATTCAGGTCCCTCCCCTCCATCTGCAGTTGGTGACTCCTAGGAACTGGGGAGGGGTTGGGAGGCAGCCAAGTATATAGCCGCTGGGTGGCATGGGGGGTGGTAGCCGCCTGCCCTCTCTGGACAGGCTAGGACAAAAGTTTTCTGACCAATCCAGTGCTTCAGCACGGAGATGCCTATTACTGAATGGATCTGAGCAGCCTATCTCGAAAAAGGATGGTTACTGGTGAGTAACCCACCATTCTCCCTGCTGTCCCAACCATGCCACCACTTGTCCCCGCCTATGCCACTCTTCTCTGCACCATCCCTAAGGCCCGGACCATGCCGCTGCTTCCCACTGTCTCTGACAATGCCACGCTTCTCTACACCATCCCTGAGGCCCCAACCATGCCACCACTTTCCCCACTGTCTCTGACCATGCTGCCACCTCCACACTGTCTCTGACCATGCAGAGCTTTTCTGTACCATCCCCGAGTCCCCAACCATGCCACAGCTTCTGCACTGTCTCTCACCATGCCACCACTTTCACACCATCTCTGACCATGCCACATTTCTCCCCATCGTGCTTTTCTGTCAGCAACACTTTCTCTTTGAAGAACCTCACATGGCTCACAAGCCACAGTTTGGCCACACCTGATCTAGAAAAATTGGGCCCACACATGTATGAGTGGGCGTGGACAATACAGGAAGGGGGCCCAGAGATTAGGAAGGTTCCTAGGCCCCTCCAATTATACTTTAACCACTGTACACAAAGAGGGAAAATGAAAACCACAAAAGCCAAATTCGGGCTGATTTTCAAGAGGGTGGTAAAAGGTAGATCCCTAACACGTATGACCAACTTTACCTATAAACCAGCATGCTGCCCAAGAAACAGTATGTTCTGCAGCCACAGAAGCCCATTACGGGCAGCTTCTAGAGGTAGCATGAGTTGACAGGCAAATGCAGAGATGTGCTGAAACCATTCATTGAATCAAAGATGCTTTCAAAAATCCAAAGAACTCATATGTTAAGCTTGTACTCTAAGCAGAAACAAGGGTTAAATAAAATATTTGGTCCTGATCTTGCAAAGACTTATGCACTTTAAGTAACTCCATTAACTTCAATGGGATTACCCAGTGGGTAATGTTAGTTAAATATATAAGCTTTCCAAGATTGGCCCACACATCAACTAAGTGAAAAAGGGAAAATCTGGCAGGAAATCTAATGCCATTTTCAATTTTCTCAGGGCATTTTTATGTAACAGACAGTTCTAAAAGAAAAAAATTTTTTTGAAGGTGCCCGACACCATTCCTCTAAACTGATTGGGCCAAATCCTTGAAGTCAATTAACTGACACAGATTCACACTACCAGAATATTTGGAGGGTAGTATGCATAAGTTGCATGTGTCAAAATTGAGTGACAATTAATATACATCTGCCCTATTAAATCTCAAATTCATTTAACAGAAATGTCAAAGATTTGACAAAGGAAACCTGCTTCACATCCTTTGGATGCGATGAGTTTTGCATGCTTTGAAAATTAGGGGACTGGAGTATCACTGCAATACTTTCAGAAAGTATATTTTGTAAATAATTAGATAAAATCTGAGAAACTGAAGTAACACATTGCAACAAGTTGTAGTAAAATAATCCCAGTCTCCTAAGAGCATTGATCTTTCTGATTTTTATCCTTAATGGTTATGATTAAGTGACATCTGACAACTAGATTTATTGAATTGCTGCTGTAGCAAATCACTTCGGTGGGAAAAAATACCTTTCATATAAAACCATGTAAAATGTAATTTGAAGCTGGTCCTTTAAAATGTTGAGCAGTAGGTGCTAGCTCAACTGTGCAGTTCAAATAGATTAAACTGCACCTGTGTACTAGACAATTAGCAATTAAAATGCTCCATCAATCAGATTGTTTAGAAATCCTTTATATTTCTTCATAGACATATCAAAAAGGGTTTGACATGTGCAAGATGTGTTCTTACTTTCCTTGCGTATGCAGAAATGGAACTGAAAGTCAACTCTATTATTGTAGGTTATAGGTTCTCTCTTCCAATTTTGTCAACAAGTGCTGATAGCCATGCCATTTTTAAGAATAAGGGCTTTTATCTTGGCATGTCGGTGACTATCTGGAAGTTGATCATTTTCAATTTCATAATGTCTGACAGCCATAAGTAATATCACTTTTCCTCCTCAAGTATTAGACGTTTTAGATTGGTGTAAATACGACTGTATATTTACAATATAAAGATACACCAATATTCAGTAATGATGACACATCCTCATTTTCAGAGAGACTGAGTACCTACTGATCTTCATTAAAATCAAAGCATCACCATTTTCACTACCTCACTCATCACTACTATGCAGCACTGCCAGAATGTCTTCAAAAAGAATTCAGTTCTTTAACCATATTCTAGCTTTAACCAGTATGATAATACAGTATCACACTAGCACATACATGAATTAATGTTTGACATCTTTACTACCCACATACACAAGCATGACTAACACTTGAATCTTTGAAATTTGTCCAACTCTAATAAAAATAAAATCTGGGGTATAAATCAACTTATTTGGGCCATCCCAAACAAAGTACATTGTAAATGCTTTACTTCTTTGTATAATAGAAGCCTGGTTTTCAGCAGTGCTGAGGGCATGTATTGCAGTCCAGAGGAGAAGCCGTAAACTCCTTAGAAAATCTGAGAAAAGAGAAAAGGTTTGATCTGGCTGTCTCTTTAAAGCTGTATTAGGCTGAAGCCATTTCTCCAAGATGCACAGCAGTTGTGTAAATGTCCATGTAACCCCTTCCGGGGCACAGTGTTGTTATGAAGGGTCTGCACAGCATAAGACCTATCTAACATTGGCTTTTCTAGGATTTGGATTCAGTTATGCACAAATCCCAGAAAGTTTAGTCCAGATATAGACATCCCATGAAGATCATAAGTGTTGGGATTTGGCCTTTCCATTCAGAACTCTCTTACATTGCTGCTTCTGCATTCCATTGACTATGGTTAGAATGAAATTAGAAATTCATGTTGATCAGCATATACATGCAATTGTAAGTGTGCTTACCTAATTCAGTTCTCAAATGGGTTTTGCTCCAAGATTTATGAGGAGCCAAAGGATTTTCCCTAGGCTAAAAGTTTCTGAGCAGTGTACCACACCAAGCTTGTTTCCCAGAATGAGGCTAGAGCCCATGTTTTGCAGGGGGCACTGCATATTGGACTCCAGGCACATAAGATGCCATGTTTCAAAATTTTAGGATCCAAAGAATGAGGAAGGCTACCTCACCCTGCATCCTTTATTTTATATATATAAAAACAACCAGACATCGTGGTAATAGACAAGGACCAGAAGACAGCGGTGGTGATAGATGTAGCAGTGCCAAGTGACAGCAACATCAGGAAGAAGGAGTATGAGAAGCTGGAGAAGTACCAGGGCCTGAAAGAGGAACTAGAGTGGATGTGGAAAGTGAAGGCCAAAGTGGTCCCGGTGGTGGTAGGAGCACTCGGGGCTGTGACTCCTAAGCTGGGAGAGTGGCTCCAACAGATCCCAGGAACAACATCAGAGCTCTCTGTCCAGAAGAGTGCAGTGCTAGGAACAGCTACGATACTGCGCAGAACCCTCAAACTCCCAGGCCTCTGGTAGAGGACCCGAGGTTGAGGATGACACATACCACCCAAAGGGGGTGAGAGAGGAATTATTAGAGGAATTATTATAGAAAGGCATGTTTATATCTTGAGGTGCAAGGTTAAGTGTAGATTCTGGTTACTTTGACTCAGGCTTTTTGTTAGTCATATGTTATACTGGTACATGTTTCTGGTGCTTTGTTTCTATACTGTCTTAAAAGTCATTTAGAATTGAAAACAGGGAGGGTTTTAAAATATGAACATCTTTGTCCAGTTCCATCGGGGTGACAACATTAGTGTAGTTCAGCATGAGCTTTTGTGGGAGAAAGTTCCACTTTTCTGCCACAAAAGCTCTTGTGATAAATAAATTTGTTAGTCTTTAAAAGTGCCACAGGACTCCTTATTTAACTTTTTCCAGTGAGTCAAGATTTTGGTAAGGTGAATGCAATGATATTTTACATTTAGTTTTAGGTACTTTTCTTAGAGCTGATAGTGAATGTCTTAAAAAACTGAACATGAACTCTGCAAACAACTTTGGTTTTCATATACTAGTGATATAGTTACTGTACAAATAGCAAAGAGAGATACATCCTTTCTTAATGTACGTGTTTTGCTTTACACTGTCTTCTTTTCCTGGTGGGAAAAGTCTCCCCATGTTTAAAAGATGAATAATTAAACAATTTGCTTCAGAGAAAATCTTTAGGTCCCCACTCTGTTAAAATGCTTTAGATGATCATTTAGTATTACTATTCCTCAAGATGCACCTTAAGTTTGGGTAAGAAGGTCTAAGACCCTTGGCTACTTGCTGTTCACCCAAAGTCACAGTGCTTCCGTCAGCTAGAAGTAGAAGCACACTGTTGAATTTTGGGGAAATTACTATGTGGATTTGATTTTTTGACAAGTAAACATATTAATTTTCTGCTAACAAAATGTATCAAACACAATCATGGGAAACTTCAGAGTTACTTGGTGGTGCTATGGATAACAGAAAGCAGATATTACAATTGGAACTTTTGGCACAAGGAGGGAAAAGTCCTTCATCATGCAGAAATTTAATAAGCAAAATTTACCTGAAATAGCCCCATGTGAATTTTGTACTTTAGTATTTTATGACTTTTGCAGCTGCTGCACTGAAGCTGTTCAGTTGAGCATTGCCTTAATAAAAAATGTAATGGCAAAATTGATCGATATAGTCAATTTCTATTCAAATATGTCTTCAAGCTCAGTCAATTCCATACTGTATGCATAAAAAACAGAGTGTTAACTAACAGGTTTTAGGAAGAAACTTCTGAACTAATATAGATCAACGTGATTTGGATGCCCCCACTGTCCTTAAAAGACGGTCACTATCAATCTATGCTTAACAATAGGTCAGTACATAGTCTCCAACAGCAGCAGGCATTTGCAAAATGTGCTGGGGTGTAAAATGAAGAAAGCAGAAGCTCATGCAAGTTTGTGAGTTGAGAAAAGCTAAGATGCAAAAGCATAACTGACTATACACACCTCATTGGGATTTGTACTGCTTCTGTAATTTTACTTTTTTAGTTTTTGTGGAATGCTGTTCATCTAAAAATGAGACCCCCCTCCCAACCACTGACTCTGCTTTGTACTTGAATGTTTTTATTTCTCAGCAAAAATACTTTAAATTTATTTTCAGATGACAGAGAATAAAAGCACTGGCTAAGCCCTGTCTTACAGTGAAACAAGCTTTGCAAACATTTTCACAGAGATTTACGAGCCACCCAATCCTGACCTGCTTGCTAGTGTCTATTGAATAGAGATAATCAGTTATGCTGCATTATGTGGGTTGCTTGTGACACAAACACATATTCATTCAGGATCATTATGACACCATGTGTGTCCTAAATAGAGCTGGGTGACATTTTCTAGCTAAAACTTTTTCAGCGAATTCAGTGACAATGAAATATTTACCATATTCACTCACTCACACACACACACACACACACACACACATACATACATACACACATATATTATATATATATATCTCTGGTCAAAGCTTTATATTATATATAGGCATTTTTTTTACATTTTGGATATGAAGTCTGGAGTTTCTTTTAGTTGAAAACTTCAAAGTTCTCAACATTTTATTTAAAAATATTTAAAAAGCAAAAACACAATCAGAATGAAACATTTTGTTTCTCATTGAATTAAACATTTTTTCAACACAAAATGAATTTTTCAACTTTTCAATGTACTGAAAATTTTGAAAAAAAAGTTTTTCAAACCCAAACAATTAAAGAATATTCTGAACTGAAAGTGAACCAAAAATAATCTGTTATTCGTCCTGCCCTAGACAAATCAACATGAACTTGATTCACCATTGTGTACCCCAGTTTTATTACAATCCAGACAAACAGACAAAGGCAAGAAGGGAACATTTTGATCATCTAATTGAGTTCTTGTGCACCACAGACCACCCACCTTCTTCTGAAATAGACCTATAGACTCCGGTTGAGTTAATTAAGTCCTCAAATCATTATTTAAAGATTTGAAGGTATAGAGAATCTACCATTTACTTTTGTTTAAGCCAGCATGCTGCAGAGGGAAGTGACCCCCTCCTCACCTGAGGCTCTGCCAATCTGAGTTGGGGGAAATTTTCTTCCTGACCTTCTTGAACATGTTGGCAAGACAGCCAGACAGCTTGGAAAGATTTCTCTGTAATAACTCAGAGCCCTCCTCATTTAGTGTCTCATTTCTGACCACTGAAGATATATACCACTAGCAGTCACATGTGGGTCACATGCCACTGTATGTAATTTCATTATACTATCCCCTCCATAAACTTATCAAACTCAGTCTTTAAGTCAGTTGTGGTTTTTTTTTTTTTGTCCCCACAGCTTCCCTTGGAAGGCTGGTCCAGAAATTCACTTGTCTGATGATTAGAAACCTTCATCTAATTTCAAACTTCAGCTTGTTGATAGTTAGTTGATATCCATTTGTTCTTGTGTCAGTATTGGTGTTTAACTTAAATTACTCCTCTCCCTCACTGGTATTTATTCCCATGATATACTCTTAAGAGCAATCATCTGTCTCCTCTGATATTAGTCGCCCTTCTTTACAGCCATTCCAGTTTAATTAATCTTTCTTAAACACGGGGAAACCAGAACTGCACACAGTATTCCAGATAAAGCCTCATAAGCACCTTATATAATGGTACTAACACTTCCCAGTCTAAACTGGAATTTGAACTAGACTTCTTCACAAACAGATCACAGTGGCAGCTCACAGTCATTCTGTCATCAACCAGTACAAACATGTCTTTCTCCTCCTGTGTCACTTCCAACTGATAAACCCCTAGATCATAGCAAAAATTCTTGTTGTTAGTCTCTAAGTTCTTGATCTTGAACTATTATATTTAATGTCTATTACTCCAGTTTTCAAGGTCATCCAGATTTTCTTGGCTGATATTTCAGTCCAACTTTGTGTCATCCTCAAATTTCATTAACACAGTTCCACTTTTTGTGCCAAGGTCATGAATGAAAATGCTAAAATAAGACTGGTCCTTAGATCAATCCCTGAAGAATTCTTCTATTAACCTGCCTCAAACCAGAGAGTTCAGCTTTCAGTATGACCTGCTGTAGTCTCCCCTTTAATCAGTTATCTGTGTACCTTTCCGTTCTCAAATTAATTCTCACTTTCTCCAATTTAAGTAATAATTTCCATGTGGAATTGTATCAAGTACTTTACTGAAATCCACATGCATTAGATCTACTGCATTTCCTTTGTCTAGAAAATCAGTTATCAAAGAAAGAGATCATATTAGACAGGCATGATCTACTTTTTGTAAAGTCATTTTGTATTTTATCCCAATTATTGTTTAGCTTTATATCCTTAACTACCTTCCCCTTCAAAATTTGTTTCAGCATTTTGCATTCAATTGAGGTCAAACTAATAGGCCTGTAATTTCCTGAATCACTTTCTTAAAAATAAACACTCTACTAGCAACTCTCAAGTTAGTGTATGACTCCTGAGTTCATGGATTCATTAATCCTTGCTAATGGACTTAAAATTTCATGTACTACTTCCTTTAACATTGTTGGATGAAAAGTATCAAACCCTCCTGATTAGGTCCCATTAAGCTCTTTGAATTTGACTTCCACCTTATCTGTGATATTTTTACCTCCATATCCTTATTTCCATGAGCCGCCCTACCACTACCCCTAAGATCCTCATTACCCTTATTAAAAACTGAGTCAAAGGAGTTGTTTAGATGTCAGACCATGCCTAGTTCATCTTTAATCTCTATCCCATCCTCAACGTTAAGTAGTCCTGTTTCTTCTTTCCTTATTTTCTTTTTATTTGTATGGCTATAGAAGATTTCACTATTGATTTTAATTTATCTTGCAAGGTCCAACTCCGTTTGACTCTTGGTGGCTTTCCCCCTTGTATTTTCTGACCTCCAACAGGCAGTTTCCCTTACTGATCCTTCTCATCTTCCATTCCGTTTGTGCTTTCTACTTTTCTCTTAATAAAAGTCATTCCCTGCCTCCTCCATATTGAGAACCTTGAGTTCTTCAGTGCAGTTCACTTTCTTAACTAATGCTCTTAATTTTTTTTAAAATTAGCACCTCTGAAATTAAGTTAGAGATTTGTTTTTATGTTTCCATTTAATTCAAATTGAATTAGCACATCATCATTTGAGCCAAGACTGTCATCTACAATCAGTTCTTCTATGAAGTCCTCATTACTTAACAATACTAAATCTAAAATGTCATCGCCTCTTCAGCAACTATTTGTTGAAGAAATCCGTCAGTCACCACATCCAGGAATATCTGGGCTTTCCCATTATTAGGTAGCACTTGCCCTCTAATCTATATCTGGGAAATTAAAGTCTCCCATTATCACATGATTCCAGTAGTATTTAATTTATTAAAAATATTAGATATCTCTAAATTAGATCTGGCAGGTCTGTAGCAGATCCCAAGCACTATCCCAGTGTAACCTCTGTTAGCTTTCTTTCCCAAAGTGATTTTCAACCAAACAGATTCTGTTTTATTCATTCCATCACTCAGAAATGATGAATACTTAGCAAATGAAAGGTCTAAAAATGATCTTGACACAAACTGTCATTGTCAAATGATGAGATGAAAGTCAGAAATAATGGTAGGAAAATAAAATAAAATAAAATAAAATATGAATTAAAGACAGCAGTTTGTTTGTTTGTTTGTCTGGAGAGGGACTTATTTTGTTTTCTTGTTTGAAAAAAATCTATTGTTATTTTAAGCTTGTATTTTGGCACCTAGATGTTACAGTGTTGGGCATTTTAGGAGTTCAGCAGAGAGAACAGATAAGTACCATATATATTCCGCACAAACACCACACTTTTTCAAGGGTGTTATTAGATAAAGGATTCAAGTTGTAGCTCCCTTCTTTATACTATAACTAGCTTTTATGAGTGCATGACATACCTGTTCCTGTAAAAGAGCTTGCAAAAGTCACTCAGAAAACCCTGTTGTGTTGGTATTGTTCAGTTTTACATGGAATGATTCAGCAAATTACTGTACAGGAGAAATTGAAGGTATTTACTGATTGTGGATGTGTGTTATTGGAAATAATAAAACATTACTTAGAAGATAGCTTCAAGAGATACAATGGTGACTGTTAAATGTTAGCATCTTAAAACTCTTAATATATGGTAATATCAGAGATGAAACGATTAAACTGCTATCTAGTTAGTGCAGTGATAACACATGGAAACTGTCTTATGCTTTACAGAATCTCAGGCATATATTTGTTTATTTTAATGTTTTATTACAAGTCATTGTAGGCAATGGATTTTGCTTAAGGTAAAGGCACAAAACCCAATGTCTAGTGTCCCTTTGATGACCAACCCCCCCCACACACACACACACAAAAAACCCTTGTGTTTTAATTAAAACACAAATGTTTCTACACCTTGCAGTGCCAATATAAAAAAGAAAGGTCATGAACTTAGTGTAAACACTTCATTGTCCTCCGTCTGAAACTACAGATAGCCCACATCAGCGGACAGTGAAGAAGCTACAAGAACAGAGGGAAAAAGCTTCCTGAATCTATAGACTCAATCACAGATGACCAAGTCCACTGTGTGGAAGGCAGCTCTTCCCTCCTATTTGAAGGAGGGAGGGTGTCTTGTTTATTATTGCTGCAACTGTCAAAGTTGTAGAGGAAAGAGAAGGAGCTACCACAACTGGTCCATTTGGTGCTAGAGAAGCCGCATAAAGGGGTCTACCAAAGACATTTCTGCCTTAATCTGGCTCTGTAAGGCCTGCTGAGAATTTGCAAGATATATTTGTTTCAAGAGGAATAAACCTAAGTGTAAAGGATGCACAATAGACACAAACACCCATTATAGGATTCTGCCTCAGCTGGAAAGCAGACATCTATTTTCCTTAGACCTCCTCAGGCCAATTTCCAGCTTCATTAACAACAGATAGGTTTTTGCACATGCTTTTAAGGAGGCTTTAGCAATCATCATCACTGTAACTAATGAGCACTGAAATACAGTGAAATGAAATGGTCTCAGTTGGTCAAAATGAGCTGAGTTACCAATGAACAATTGAACTGCTGCCTAGATGCTTGTATCAAGTTCAGTGAGACTTACAACCTCCACAGTGTGTCCCATGGAAAACATGCACTTCCCAACAAGGGCGGAGTACTTATTGCCCTACCCCAGGTCGTTTCCATGTGTGGAGCTTAAACACTATTGTTATAACATATTCTTTATAAATTCAAAAACTTAGATAGATAGCAAGCTTTGGGGAAGGTATAAGAGCAGCTGCCAGCCCCCTCATCAATGAACCTTCTGCATTCAACTGGGAACAGAAAGGCTTGAAATGTTTCTATGCCTTTGCAGAGGAAGAAAAACAGCATGCTGGCAGCACAAGAAAGTTATCAGTCTTGTTCCCTGGTGCAGATTTTGGCTATTTGAAATGATTCCTCCTAGTTCTGGGTACCAGAAACATTAAAGAATAAGTGAGCACAAATACAGGAATAAAAAAATTATGAAACTTAATATACAACCATAACCATGCCATGCCAAGTGCCTTCTTGGGACTGTGGATACTACAACAGTGGTTGACAGATCAGTGTGGTATGCATTGCGTATCCCTGCATCTAGAGAGAAGATAGACACTATAAATCTTCTCCCCCTGCCCCTCAACAATATTTTCTCTGATCTTGAAAGAAAATTATACAGGGAGACAGAAGCTCATGTGGCTCCCATTCCATTAGGGACTTTAAAATATAATTTTGTGCCCACACTGGTATCCGGTGAACAACAAGGAATTTGTTAGGCACTCATATATTGTAGGATAACTTAGTCATCTTTAACATAGGAGCATTTCCCAAAAAGTAATCAGTCCAGAGAGGCCCATACACTATTGTTGTATGGAAGACAAATTCACAACCAAATCTTCTCTATTTTTAACCCCAAACTTGAGAACCGATATCTGACAGTTCTGCCTCCCAGCATCATCTCTCTAGCGCCATCATTCTCTATCAGCTTCTTCATAATTAGCTGAACTAAATCTCTTAATCTAAACACATCCAAATGCTATGTCTGAGCCTCTAATCCAGTCTTTTATTTTATCATCAGATTGCATACTGAAAACACTAAGTTTATTTGCTAATAGCCACCATGAAAAGTCAACATTTGACTGTCATTTCCCCAATATGTTACTAGATGCTTTCCTATTTTTCTGGATGGGTAGCCATCTTCATTTGTATATAGCAAAACCAATGAAAGTCCTGTGGCACCTTAAAAGCTAACAAATTTCTTTGGGCATAGGCTTTCGTGGGCTGAAACCCACTTAATCAGATGCATTTTTCTGTGTACTTGGAGAGAAAGTGATAAGTAACCACAGTATTTTAGATAGCGAATATTAACATTAAATCTGTAATAGAGAATCACCCCCAACATCAGTTCTACAGCACGGGCACAGACAACCCTAGTCATTATCCCATCCGGCAAAAATAGTTGGTTTTATATGCTCTGCCTTAAAGGTCAATACTAAAACCTAGATCTTGCTGAAAGCAAAGAAAAGCAAAGCAAAGAAAAGAGCCTTCTAATGACTTGGATATGTAGGCAAGGGCCCTTCCTTTTTTCCTTGGAACTGTAGTCCAGAGCACATACAATGTTACCAAAGAGATAATATAAAATGCTCCTCTGTCAGACAATGGGCATTCATCTCTATTAACTACAAGCAAAGGAGCAACAGCTGAACCATCACAATTATACATCAGGCAAGAGATGGTGTCTCAGGCAGCTAAAATTCAAACTTTGTATGGCTTTGAACATCAGTATCAACATCATGAATTGCATAACAGCAAACAGGGAGTCATGCATTTTTAAAGTACTAGTAATGTGTTCCTTGATTAACATGGCAATCTGCACCAGCTGTAGTTTCTGACTTGCCTTCAAGAGTATTCATCACCACTCAAGTTCCAGAAGGGTAGTCATGTTAATCTAGTTCAGCAAAACAAGCAAGGAGTCCTGTGGCACTTTTAAAAGACTAACACATTTATTTATGACATGAGCTTTCATGGAAGAAAATCCCACTTCATCACTACACAGTTTATTTCAATAATGCAATTTAGAATTTCAGAAGAATGAGTAATAAGGCAATGACCACATCAGAAAGAAAGGGCTGCAGTTGTGCAAAACAAAGTACTTCAGCCAGCAAAGCTACGCAAAACTCTAGGAACAATTAGTGACCCAGACTAACCCTGTGTTAGCACATAAAATGACCCCACTGCAATGTAAGGCACTTCTACGTTATGGTATCAGAGCTAGACAAATGCCACTTTTATTGGATAGATGCAGTTGTTGCTAACTGATGCTCTAAATTAGGCATATAAATGCTCATTCACACATCTTTACAACTACATATTTCTGCGGTAGTAGCACCCTGAGTCCTGAAATTAGGTTAGAGCCATAATATGGATGCTGTAAAACCATGTATGAAGTTCAAAACGGAAGAATGCATAGTACATGACAGCACCAAGACTATTCGGCTATGTCTACACATGCATTGTTATTTCGAAATAAGGATTTTGAAATGAGTTATTTCGAATTAACAAAATGTTAATTCGAATTAAGGGAAAGCCTGCAATCCAAATGGCTGTTATTTCGGAAGGGATATTTTGAAATAAAGCCATTTGGACCTGTTCTTTTGAAACAGCTCTTTCGAAACAACAGGTCTACACAGTGTTGTTTCAAAAGAACAGCTTTATTTCGAAATATCCCTTCCGAAATAACAGCCGTTCCGGGGGGGGGGGGAAGGTTTTACTTTTTCGAAATGACGATTCTTATTTCGAAAGGACGAGGTCCGTCCTTTCGAAATAAGAAAACGTCATGTAGACCTAATTTCTTTTATTTCGAAATAACGAGTGTTATTTCGAAATAAAAGTGCTGTGTAGACGTGCCCTTCTTGTTTCATTGCCTGACTGGGCAAACTCTGTTGCTGAGCAGAAACTCTATAATGAAAAAAGTCACATTACCCATCTATGTCAGGAGGAGGATAGGAGACATGATGAGATTTAATTATGCTGCAACTCTATCCCTATGTGTCTGGGAATCTGTGTTAATTTCCAAAGGAACAGCCGTGTTAGTCTAGTCCAGCAAAAAAAAAAAATAAAAAAAAACCAACAAGGAGTCATGTGGCACTTAAAGACTAACACAAATCTTTTAGTCTTTAAGTGCCACATGACTCCTTGTTTTGTTTTGTTTTTTTAAGGAGTCTATAGCAGATAAAATTTTAGTGTAGTAAATCCATAATCATTTACATATACCTGAGGGAAGGCTGCTGTCCAACCTCTCCCTTTACCCATACTGGTCCCCAGTAATCCTGATCCTGGAACCTCACACCCTACTTACCAAATGAATGCCATCTGTGTATAGAATTGCAGGGCTTCTTCCATTTACAAAGTGCCAGGACAGCTGATTTCGGAGTCTGAGATTTTTCATTGTGAACAATTGAATCCCCAGCAGTGTATGTGACAACTCAATAAAAGATCTAACAATACTTTTTGCTGCTTTCTCCTGCATTTCTACACAATCCTCCTACTAGATGTGATATTGGCAAGGTCATCTCTAAAACAGGCCCAGTGCTTTCATAGACACACTGTCTTTTTTTGCTTATAGCAAAATGACAGATTTTTGCTTCTTTAGCTGCGTTGATTGTCTTTTTTACTCAGAAAATTACATTTCATGAAGCTCATTCTTATAGATTGAACACTTTGTGCTAAAACAAATTGTTATAGTCTTTCTGGTGGTTTCAATAAATTAGAACTAGATGTTCAAGCCAATTTTGAACTGACACAAATCAGATTTGCCGAGTGAAATTTTCCAAAAATAAGCCTATTGAACAAGTACTATATTTTGCACCTGTCAGAAAATGTTTATTGCTTTATTTCATTAGCATGTGCTGTCAACCTTTAATGCAAATTGCTCTGGGTGGGGAAAGGAAAGGAAGGAGATTTCACCAAACAAAACACAAGCTAACTTTAGAGAATATAAAATTGCATCTTCAGCTGAGGATAATGTTAGCTACTCATGCAATAATATTTTCCATCTGGAATGGTAAATTTGAGTTGCTGGATAATGTGCAAACTTGCAGATAAGACTCATCTTATGTGTCCCAATTTCTGACGAACTGGCTGTTTGTAATTGAAAGTTTCTGCTACAAATCACTCAAATTATTAAGCAATATTTTATTTTAAGCTGACAGTGGAGGGTGAGTTAGCCTGATGCATAATTCTAAAAATATGTGACTGCTAAACAACTTCTACTGTTATTTTTAAAAGCAGTGTGTACGTGTGTATATATATATTTATTGTAATTAAGGTTTAAACTAAGGCCAAAAACATATACATAACCACATATGTGAACACACAATTTGGCTATGTCCACGCAAAGCTTTTATTTCAAAACAATGACGTTGTTTCAAAATAAAAGTTGTCATCTCCAAACGATGTTTCTTTATTTCAAAATGATGGGACCCCATCATTTCAGAACAATAAAACCTCATCTGAAAGCGAAATAGCCATTGTTTTGAAACAGCTGTTTCAAATCAATGCCATTTGGACGTGTTACTTCGAAATAATGGTTATTTCAAAATAACACTTTTGCCCTTCTCCTTCCCAGGGTGCCTTCCTTTTTGTATATATTGCATGGGGGCATGGCCCAGCAAGGGGGCCGTGTTGCCACACCTCCCATGCTGCCCCTCTCCTAAAGCGAAATAGCAAGTCCTGTGTTCGGACATGCTATTTTGCTTTGAGGTTTTCCCTTATTGCAATTTAAGTTATTTTGAAATATGGATTTTATTTCAAAATCACTCATTTTGAAATAACTTATTTTTAAATAAGAGTTTACGTGTGAACATAGCCAGTATGAATAAAGATTTGTATACTTTAAATGGATTAAATAATGAAACCACTTTTTAAGCACTTAGGAGTAATTGTGTCCTCTCAGTTACACAGGCTTATGTCCCATTAATATCTAAGGGAGTTATATAGGCACAAGAAATATTAAGCACTTAAGGGGCACAACGGTGGCACTTTTGGGAAAGACATTCCAGTGTCAGCCAGTGCTGGCTGACTGATGCTGTATGAAATATCATTCCCATCTGCTTCTAGGAATTAAATAATTCCACAAGAACATAGTCATTTGTTCACGGTAGGCAGATCTGGCAGTTATCATTAAGATTACCTAACTTTCCATTATAATGGGTTTCCATTAGTTCAGGTTGTAATGCTTGTCTTCACTATAGGTACCCACATATGGTGTCTTTCAAAGCTATCCAAAGTGTTAATTTCATAACCAGAAGTCAAAAGTACTATTTATCCTAGAATATTCATTAAATTCCTTGGGAAGACTGCCAGTTCCTAGTTTTTTTCCATATTAACAATCCTTTCCTACTGCTCTCACAGTCCTCCAAATAACAAAGGGACAGTTTAATCTCTGCAGCTGATGGGGAAACTTCAGTTGTTATATAGTTGAGAAAATGCACTGTACCCGTTTGAGAAGCCCGTGGTAAGACAAAAGTATAAGTTTGCTGACCTTAAGGGTGCATTGAAAAGGTTTTCTAAGTAAACATACTTTTCCTGAGAGGGTGGGATAAGTGGTTCTTTTCCTATGAGGTGCATGCCTGGTGGTTTAGGAAGGGAGATGACCTCTTTTCAGGACTGCCACACAGTATACACAAGTATTAGTGATTGTGCTAAGCGCATTCAATAATTAATGAGACCCTAATTTTGACATTTCACCACACAGAGGCACAGTGCATCGCAAACAGAGAGTGAATAAAGTTGATTTTAAGTTGCCTCAGGACTCTGCAATACTCATGGGACCGGCGTGACCACAAGATAAACTAAAGCAGCCAAAGATGCTTCCTGAGGGCTTCATGTTGGTACAACTTAAAAGAAGAGAGCAATCGAGAATCCCCTCATGGTCCCCCCCTTTAGCATTGTCCCCTCTTGTGGTACTTTTGAGGGAGATGGCATAGGGTCACTACAGCAACCCTGCCCTGTCTGAGAGGAAGGAAGTACTCAAATAATGCTTAATATGGAGTTCTGGTGTGTTTTTCTTTTTCTGCAGGTCTGGCTGTAATTTTCATATTTGCTATTATATTGGAAGGAGAGGTACTGTTGTTTTCTTTTGACTTTTATGAGTTACAATCTTTTCTAATTAAGAAAGGAAACAATATTACATCATTAGGCAAGATGGTCCTGCCCATATTCCCACAGAAGTCCCATTGACTTCAGCGAGGAAAGCAAGAAGGTTATTATTTGCAGTAGTTAAGTAGTGACTAGATGTCCTATAGATATGGCTGCTAGTCCCTGTACTAGGCATTGTATTCTGCCCTGAAGAGGTTGCAATTAAATAGAAAAGAAAGGCAAAGGGGAAGAGAAGAAACAGAGAGGCTCAGAGGTGAGGTGATTTTTTCAAGATCACACAGCAACTGTGTGGGCAGTGAGAGTAGGTCCTGTTCTCCTGATTCCCAGGCCAATACCCTACCTTTTAAAGCATATTGCCCCTCCAGTATTTAATGTAAGCATATTATGCTCGACCTTCTAGTTTAACTCAGAGGACTTTGTGTGTGTTTAAAGCAGTAGCCTCATGCCCATCTAATTTGAATACTTTAAATAGAATCACTCCTGGTTTACACCCAAGCAGGGCCGTCCTTAAGGGGGGGGCAGGAGGGGCAACCACCCTGGGTCCCATGCTTTGGGGGGCCTCACGCTTTTGGTGGATCCCACGCAGCCAGGTGGAGTAAGGAAGCAGGGAGCTTTTTCAAGCTGTGGGACAGGGAGCCGCTCCGGCTGGTCAGGGAAGGGAATTCAGACAGGCAGCGTTTGGTTACAGTGACTCTTAAGTAGCCACCTTCCCACAACTGCTCCCTGAGGGGAAGAGAAAGGGCAAGTGCTGAGGTAAAATTTATGGAGCCAGCCTCAGTCAAGCAAACAGGGACAAAGTCAGGAGAGTGTCACATCCCCAACCTTTACAAAACAGGACCTTCTCTTTGAATTTACATTAGCATCTCTAGAAAGCATTGGCAATATCAAGGAACTTTTTTCCTTCTACACTTAATAAAAGTTTTCAGTCTTCAGGGATGTCTTTTTGAGCCAACTTCTCTGTGCTGATATACCTGAGAGAGAAGACCCCAGGCTAGTGCTCATATGGAAATACTGGGTTTTTAGGGTTAACGGCCATCAGTCAACACATTAAAAAAAAGTTTTTTGTCCTTCCTTCTGCACTGTAAATAAGCCCCATTGTCACTGATTGCAGTCAGAGCACCAGGCCCAAAGCATGGCAAAGAGGAAAGCAACTGTGGCCATGTGGGTCTAGTTTAGCGAAACAAACAAGGAATCCTGTGGCACTTTTAAATTTGTTAGCTTTTAAAAGTGCCGCAAGACTCCTTGTTTGTTTTACATCAGGGTATCTGAGAGGAGGCCAAAGGTCCCTTGTTTCTTCCTCTCATCCTCAGACAGTACCTGAGTTTCATTACTTAGATCACCTGCAAAGCAATGAGGAATGTATGAATACATATATTAAGATGGAAAAGGAGAGAGTCGGGCAGCATAAAGGAGATAACATACATTAGACAATTGGAATCCAGTGCTTTAAGGTGAGAGAGGACCTGAATTTATTTCTTGTTATCATCCAGAAAATAGCTTCCTTCTCTCTGAATTTTCAATTTAACAAAAACTTGATCTAAGAAAAATTACTAAACTTGTAAAATTGTGTGCCCATCTTGAACAGAAAACCGGAACCACAAAGAAGAGTACCTCCAGATGCTCCTGTCCACTTGGCTGTGAGGTTGATGAAACATCACAATGACACATTCAGTGCTGCCTACCCTAAACATCAAAAATAGTCACAAGTCTGGCTTAAATATATCATTAAAACTCACTTAAAAACAAAGAGATGTTTAAAGAAATAATAAATGAGGGGGAGCTATTTTCTCTGACGTCTGGGTTTTGAGCCTTTAGGATAAAGTCAGGTCATGTTTTTCTGCTTCTTTCTGCAACTTTTTAGCTTGAGGGCTAGAAATTTATGATTTTATTATAGAAAAATTATGACACTGCCCAGTGTTCCCTCTAAGCTGATGATGCAGCTGAACAAGTTATGGGTGCCCAAGTTAATGGGGAGACAGTGGGCACCAGGGAAGAAGCCTATTGGGGCCTGGAGAACCAGCAGGGAACTTGCTCAGCTGCATCATCAGCTTAGAGCAGTGGTTCCTAACCTTTCTCAGGCTGGGGACCCCTTTGAAACAAACAAAAAAACCCCGACTTTGCGGACCCCTCCCCCCGGCTGATTATGTAATCTGGCCTGTACGGGCAGACTCTGGCCCACGCCAGTGGGCCAGCTGGTGAGCAGCGCTGCCACCACCACTGCCTGCACCACCGGGGAGCTGAGCCGCAGCAGCTGTGGTCCCCTGCCCTTGCCGGAGAGCTGCTGTGGCTCCATTCCCCTGCCAGGAGACAGCCACAGAAGGGGAACGGCAGCCCTGGCAGGGAGCATCAGGGCTGTAGCTGGATTCCAGCCCCGGGTAGGGAGAGGCTCTGCAGACCCCCTGCAAAGTGTCTGTGGGCCTCTGGGGGTCCCCAGACCACAGGCTGGGAACCACTGGCTTGGAGGGAACATTGTGCTGCAAAGTTTAAAATGGGGGGGGGGCGCACAAACTGATTCACCCTGGGCCCCGCTCCCCCCTAGGGACGGTCCTGCACCCAAGTGAGTTATTTCTTGTATAGAACCATATAAACAGGAGGAAAATTAGTCCTGATTGCTAAGAAAGCAAAGTTTAGAGTGAACAAATTTGGGAAACCAACTTATTGATATATTTCATAATAAAACATAAGTGAAATCCTGACCCTGTGCATAGAAGGGTGAGCAGAAATAAATGCCAGTGAAACCAAGACTGTTTTTTGGGGGCCTTGGTCAAAAATCTCAGAATCATCACTCACATCCTGAGCTACCATAATTAGATATATTTCTTTACTCAAGCCAATAAAACTACACCCATTTCTACCAGCTGCAGATCTTGCCTTATCTGTTTAAAAAGGTGAAAACAATTTTATTTTCAGTAAATAAAATATCCTTTATTTTAGTATATCATTATATTGTAAAATGTAACCATCTCATTTCCATGTACTGCTGAAGGTCATAGTTGATCACTGAATAACAAACTTGTACTTCATATATATAATAGTTGTTAAAAATACTGTCAAAAGCCATCATTAACTTATAAGGATTGATTTCACAGAAGACACCACATCAAGTCAGTCTTACTTTTTGCTGCTAATTTTAATTAGTGCCTTTTGGAATCCCTGTAAAGCACAGCCAGATTTGCAAGTAACAATGTTCCTCAGTCATAGCCTTCATCAGGTTGCCATTCATTTGCTCAAGTTAAAACTAATTGGCAGTGCTTTCAAAATGCTTCTTAAATACGTTCTTAAAAATGTATAACTAGCTTCAAACTGGCCAGCTACCAGATGTTTAGGCATAAATATAATAAATTGCATGCCTAACAAGCAGTAGAGACAAGACTGTTCCGTCATGTGAAAAAACAGGAATACCTTCAAGTGCAGTCCATTAAATGACTTCATTCTCTTTTCTCCCCCACCCCCACAAATACACTGCCCCTTGTTAAAAACATTCAAATAATCTATTCAATCTTTCTGACAAAGAAAGTTATTTAAAAAAATGATCATCAGAGGCAGACATTCATAGTACTTTGTACAAGCTATCTGCCCTTTCAGATATTTTACTCTCATTATAGATGCCGTAAAACCTTTGTACATATGAATAATCCCACTGATGTCAAGAGGTTGGCCTGGACGCCCCCTAGACCCACTCACTCTCATGAAGAGCAGGCCCTCTAACTGTGTGTTGCCTTGGTCAGTACTCTTGATTCTTTGGCTCTGGAAAAATAAATCCTGGAAGACAGGCTACTTTGGAGATGCTAGATGTTTATTCTCTGTTTTTAAGGAAAGAGGGTACTGAAGAGGGAATGTAGCTAAGTGGATAGAGTACTAGACTGGGACTCAGGAGATATGGATTCTTTTTACAGCTTTCTAATAACCTGCTGGATGACCATGGGCAAATCCTTTTCCTGCTCTGTGCCTCAGTTTCCCCATCAATAAAATCAAGATAATATTAATGACTTTTATAAAGTACTTTGAAATCTATTCATAAAGTGTCATTTAAAGCTGTGTGTGTACATGTGTATGAGCAATTCTATTTTAGATATATTACATATGCTATTTTCCATATATAATGGAATGCTATTTTATTGCATGTCTTGTATTTTTTCATCACAGCTCAAGAAAGAAAGAGAAGGAAAGATTCATACTTCAAAATGTCATATCCTCACTGGCGGCTAAGCAGAGTAGACAACTGAGCTTCAGCAGATCAAGCGAGGCCTCACAGGAGCTACAACATTACTGGTAAGAATCCTCTGTTGATGCATAATTAAGTCAGAGAACCTACAGTTGTTGACTTCTCAGGCCACAAAGGCCAGCCTTATGGAGGAAAGGCAACTGTAAGCTTTTTGGAATCCAGTAGTGAGCAATCTGAGGTTGCCCAGACTTCTCCCCCATTTCTTAAAGATCTCACCTCTTCTTGCACTGGAGTTTCATCCAGAGGTGTCCAGATATGACCTCTCGTTAAGGCATTTGGAAGGAATTGTTGAAGAAATATAGGCACGTATTACAGGGCTCAAAACCAAACTCTAAGTAAATATTTCCAAGGAGGACAGTTATAAGATGGCGCTGTTCCCAACCTGCACTCAAAATTAGTCCAGTACTGCCTACAGCCAGCACATAAATTAACAGTGGAGCAACATGAGGTTCATCTCAAACTATGACCCTAAGCATATTTCCTTCTATTTTGATTCCTCAGAACCGCACAGATCCATGCTTTGGAGCCTCTCTTTCTAGTGAGCCACCTGCATCTTGAGAACCCACTCAGCAGTCTGCAGCAAAAGTAATAATACCTGGTAACTTGGAGAGGTATTTCAGACAAACACTCCCAGACTGTTACCTTTATCACAACTTACTAGAGTTCTAACTCGCTACTGTTTTCCTTCATCACAATTATTACAGAATCACACTGAACTTATTCTGACAGGTAGTTTTTGGGGCAAATTGCCAGTAATCTCTCTTCTATACAGTTTAATGTTGGAGTTAATAAAAGTTGTGGACTTTAAACTTTAACCCCAGTTCCTTAGATGACATCTTATTTGCTGAAGTGTCCAGACCAATAGTACTACAAGCATTATGCCTGACTCTGGGAGGATATATTGCATCTTGACTGTACTTTTCAAAGTTGTCAAATATCCTTCCCAACATATTTTGTACCCAGTCATACTCAGGCATCAGCATCTACACTTTTACTGAGTGCAGCAATAAATTTTTCAACCTCTGACACGGTTCTAATTTTACCTTACTAAACAGAGTCCTACAAGATCTTTCCTTTTATTGTTAGTATACTATTTGCATGGAGAGTTTAATTATCAAGATCAGAATGAACAGACAAAGCAAATATATTCTCCTCCAGAGGGAGCAGAAGATATAGTACTATTCCTTTTAAGTGCTCTTCTAAGCTCTTGAGAAGGAAGGTTGCTTAATTTAATGTTCAAACAAATAACACAGTCTGAGAGGGTTTCACGGGCTTGGAAAATAACATTCTCAGATAAATATAGTTCACTAATTGCATTAGGTACTGCATCAACTGACTTCATTTTTAGGACACTTTTAGAGGGCAACTTGGTTGACTGTAATTTTAAGAAACTGAATTGACATGGTGTCAATCTATTGTCAAGCTGCATGGCATCTCTAAGGAATGCAATTGAATTTAGGACTGCAGTCTGTTTGTTCTAATCTGCTTTATCTGACTGGGATAAAGTAACTTTTTTACATGAGCAGCAAGAACACTCAATGTTTGAAGCTTAGCTGCTTAAAATTTGTCCTTCAGTTAGGAATCAGAGATAGGAATGGAGTTCTCAGCCTTGGGTCTTTAAACATTGCCATCCCACTTCAATGTGGTGCAATATTTCCCTGATGCTGTTCAACAATTCTGTATAAAGTGGTCATTTTACTCTGAGCTATTTTAACATTCATCAGAAAGACTTTGTATAGGTACCTACTCAGAGTCAGGTTTCGTAGCCTTCTTGAAGCCTGTATTCAGAACTCAAGACCCATCTACCAACATTAAGTGCTCCTTAAAGATATATTATCTTAATTTTTAAGGCAAGGCACAACCTATCTATTGAAAACTAATAGATACCTACAGTATATCAGGTACAATCTTTGTAAAGCTATGCAACACCTCAAATTTCCATTTGCGTTTTCAGATATGGTCAGAAGAACCCCTTATTTGATCATATAAAAGAATAGTTCATTTCACAGTGCATCTTGAAACCTAAGGGACTAGATTCTGATTTGTTACTCCAATGTAAATCTGTGGTAAATTGAAATAATTCTGGATTTAAACCAGTTGAAAAGAGCCCATAATGTTGCACTAATACATGCCACCCTGTAGGATATATTCACACTGTGGGTAATGAATGGAAATTGCTTGTAATCCCAGCAAAATAGCTATATTTTCCTCAACATATTGCATACATGATGATGTTACTGATGCAACTTAGAGACATTGCTTCTATAATCAGCAAGAAACCCTGTGGCACCTAAAGACTAACAAATGTATTTATTGCATGAGCTGTCATGAGAGGAAATCCCACTTCGTCAGATGCTTTTCCATAATCAGCGCTGGAAGGACTGTACGGCCTTGGTAGATTGTACAAGAGACATTCTTTGGTTCTTTGCATGCTTAGATGAACCTAATAAAGACTGTGTGGTAGAGGTGATAGGATCTGTGTCTTCCCAAAAAAATAGAACCATTGTAGAGTTTCACTGCAGTTACGGTTACCCAATTCTGTTGGTGCCATGATGTGAAATACACCCCAAAAGGCATCAGTATTGAACAATATTTCATCTCCCTCATTAACTTCAGATCATATAGGAGATCAATTGATTAATCAGTGCAGAATGAGATTTTCTATGCAGTAGTAAAGAGGTATTAAACTCTCAGCCCTTCAGTTCACTTATATGCAGTCCCTGCTTTGGGTGGACTTCACTAGGACCACTGCGACAGGCCATTTTGGGACAATTGGGAATTCAGGTGATATTTGTCAAGGGGAGCTAGGCAAAGATTTTCTTGGCTAGTATTCAAATCTATGACATGTATGGCTCCACGGAACACAAAATACAAATCATTAAAATCTCATGTTGTCTGGGATTTCCCACAGAAAAGGAGCTGAATAAATTCTGGGGGATACCTAATAGGGAAGCATCACAGAGCAGCAGTTTGAAAGGAAAATAATAAGCTCCCACAGACACAACCAGGGTCTTCAGGCTGATGTTAAATGAGTTAATCAATCAGTCACCCTTGAAGAAATGCATTATTCCATTAGATTCTGGAAAACAATTTTCTGTTTTCCTGGAAACACTGATTCCATAGTAGATTAATTTTTAGAGAACAGAGTCAAAGAATCCAAACTAATCCATTTTCTTGTAAAAAGTTAATCTCTTGTTAAATTACTTTTGACATGGATAACACAATGAAGGAAGACAATATGTGTTCCATTGTCAGATGGTTATATTTAAAGCCCCATAGACTGCTACATTTTCCTAGCTTCTAAAATTTCTAGCCTGGTGCTGCATATGACCCAGCCTCTAAAAGATCAAGTAGTATATCGTTCCATTTACAATTTAACAATGCACAAAGCATTACATAATTAAAGTGCTTTGCTGTCATGATGAACTTTTCGACCCTACCATTAAGACCATAGATGACAAATGTCACATGAATACCAACTACAAGTCCATGGGGCCAGACGAACTGCATCCAAGGGTGCTAAGGGAATTGGCCGATGAGATAGCAGCACCCCTGGCCATTATCTTTCAAAACTCATGGAAAACGGGGGAGGTGACAGAGGACTGGAAAAAAGCAAATGTAGTGCCTATTTTCAAGAAAGGGAAAAAGGAGGATCCAGGGAATTATAGACCAATCAGCCTCACCTCAATCCCTGGAAAAATTATGGAGCAGGTTCTCAAAGAATCCATCCTCAAACACTTAGAGGAAAATAAAGTGATCAGGAACAGTCAGCATGGATTTACCAAGTGTAAGTCATGCCTGACCAATCTCATCTCCTTCTATGATCAGATGACTGGTTTTCTGGATGCAGGAAGAACCATTGATGTCATATATCTTGATTTTAGCAAGGCTTTTGATACAGTTTCCCACAGCATTCTCATTGGCAAATTAGGGAAGTATGGGTTGGATAAGTGGACTATAAAGGTGGATAGAAAACTGGCTAGATCAATGGTTTCAGCGTGTAGGAATCAATGGTTCCATGTCTAGCTGGCAACCAGTCACGAGTGCTGTGCCCCAGGGCTCGGTCCTGGGGCCGGTTCTGTTCAACATTTTCATCAATGATCTGGATGATGGAATAGACTGCACTCTCAGTAAGTTTGCGGATGACACCAAGCTGAGGGGAACAATAGACACGTTGGAGGGCAAGGACAGGATTCAGGGAGACCTAGATAAATTGGAACAGTGGGCCAATAGAAATCTTATGACGTTCAGTAAGGCCAAGTGTAAAATCCTGCACGTGGGACGGAAAAACTCCATGCACTGCTACAGACTGGGGAACATTCAGCTAAGTAGCAGCAGTGTAGAAAAGGACCTGGGGGTCATGCTGGATGGGAGGCTAGATATGAGTCAGCAGTGTGCTCTTGCTGCCAAAAAGGCCAATGGCATACTGGGCTGCATCAAAAGAAGTGTTACCAGCAGATCAAGGGATGTGATCATTATTCCCCTCTATTCAGCACTGGTGAGGCCACATCTAGAATACTGTGTTCAGTTTTGGGCTCCCCACTACAAAAAGGACAGGGACATGCTAGAGAGAGTTCAGAGGAGGGCAACCAAAATGATTAAAAGGCTGGAGCACAAGCCCTATGAGGAAAGACTGAAAGCATTAGGCTTATTTAGTCTGCAGAAGAGAAGACTGAGGGGGGATTTGATAGCAATCTTCAACTACTTGAAGGGATGCTCTAAGGAAGATGGAGCTCGATTGTTCTCGGTAGTAACAGAGGACAGAACGAGGAGCAATGGTCTCAAGTTGCGGTTAGGGAGGTCGAGGCTGGATATTAGAAAAAACTTTTTTTACTAGGCAAGTGGTGAAGCACTGGAATGAGCTGCTGAGGGAGGTGGTGGAATCTCCATCTTTGGAGGTGTTTAAGGCCCAGCTGGACAAAACCATGACTGGGATGGTTTAGTGGGACTGGTCCTGCCTCTGGCAGGGAGTTGGACTAGATGACCCATGAGGTCCCTTCCAACCCTATGATTCTATGAAAACAAAATCTGGCAAATTTTTCACAGCTATCTATGTTATGTTCAAAAGAAGTGTCCCACCCCCAAATACACCATATCTATTTTTCATGTGTGGACAGTGGATGTTCAGTTGTAATTAGCATTATATCAGGAATCTATTACTTTTTAATAATATTCCACCCTATTAGGTAGATTGTATGTAACATGGGTGAAATCTAGCTGCCATAATTGACTCTAGGAGAAATATCTTCAAGTATTTTTTTCCTGAGATTTCTTATTTTATACACAATAGACCATATTTTCTACTAGGGTAAACTAGCTTAGTTTCATTGTCTTCGGTGGAGCTACATTGATTGTGTCAGCTGAGAATATTTTTCAAAACCACATTTTCCAGCTGGTTCTGTATTTGTCAGTTTGTTACTTTTTGAAGATCCAGATCTATGAAAATCTCTATAAACATCAAAGTTAGTAACCATGAGCTGACAGATAACTACAAACTTCCTGGAGTACAAGTCATGTATGAATGTGGGATTTAATGATGTGCCTTGTACATTATGTTCATTAGGCAGCAGATCATTACACCCTGGAGTACCTTACTGTAATAAAATGGCTCACTTGAAATATCAAAATGTTTTTGTGAAGGAGAAAATATCAGGAAACATTACTTTTACTTACATTTTCATATGATGGCCATTAAGCAAATAGTACAGGATGAGTTAATGGTACACTATAGAAGTATAGTTTATTTTAGGTATATATTTTCAGTCTAGAATTTGCATGAATTATATTAATTTCAGGAATGGATTTCAAGCACTCCGTTAACATTCATACAAGCTAATAGGATTTGTGTGCACAGTAATTGCAGATTCAATGCCTTAATTTCTGTTTTTTTGTTGGAGCAATAGGAAGCCATAGAAACCTAACCCAGAGCAGATAGCCTGTGTGGGCACTCTGGTTCCAGATGGAGAAGCTGAACAAGCACAATGTAATGCTTCCATACTCTGTACTCGAATGGTCATCTTCATGCAAGTGATGTTGACATGACGTACCACTGATTTACTTTCTATTACAAGAGTTCAGAATACTCAGTCTGAGCACTTGTAATGCCCATTGAAATAAATGGAACTTTTGAAAGCTCTGGAAGTGAAAAAACAGGCTACTTTTATTAGATCCCGAAATGTATTTTACAGTGGATGTGTTACTTAAGGTTTTCAAGTTGAAAAATTAGACTTTAGTCTCCATGATGAGCTCCCTTGATCACAATTTTCTTCTTACCACAGCTGATGGCTAGCCAAATCAAAATCCTGCTTTTCATTTCCCAGCCCAAAAAATTCCCATCCCAACTCCTTTATAATTATGTCCCCAAGTTATCTCACATATCTCCCTATTCCCACTAAAGGATATTTATTTTTGTGCTCTAATCAATTGCTAGGTCTTTGCTTTAGTGTAATTGTGCACTGTAAGTGATTTAAGCTGTTTGCTTAAGTAATATAAAGTAGCAGTGAATTCCACAGTTAATTATAGGCTGAATGAATATATTTCTTTAAAGAATCTTTAGTATCAAAATATTTTTATATCATAGAACAGAAGAAAGAGGAGAAACCTATTTTCTTTCATTATATAATTAACCTGAACACCAATGCTGTTATAATGAAAAGGGAATTACCATGTAGTGTTCTAAGAATGCTGAAACATAATGATTTTATGAACACTGTATGTGATTGGGCAGTGAAACAGAGTTACTGAACATTGGCTTTTATGTTCTAACTTATATTGCGGGTAGTGGAATTTTTACGATATCCCTGTAAAGCTTGAATTCAATGGAGACAGCGTAAGAAGGCAACACAATAGCTCATCAGATAAGAATATCCTGGCAACACTTGAAAGACAATGGGGGAAACTATTGAGTTCAAGGATTCTATAGCCTGTCTCCAGAGAACATGCAAATTTTGTTTTTCCAGCCTGGGAGCCAGGAGATCAAAAGGACCTAAACAATTAAAAGTCCAATCAAGAGAGAAGGAGGAGGTTGTCAGTTGCCAGAAGCTGATCAGGGAAATAAGCTGACACAGAGCCCCCACAGAGGAGTCTGTAGGAATCTTAGACTAACCAGGCCCCCAAGTGGAAGATCATTAGACACCTGCTAAGTTGAACCTTTGTGGCGCCTAGTAATTGTTTTAAGATCTGTTTACTCTGAAATGTTTTTGTTCTAATAAATCATACTCAGCTTTAAGAAGGTTGTTTGGTCATTCCTTACCACTGACATTTCTCGTTGAGGGAACACCACTGCAGGAAGTAAAGATAAGTCAGGCCTGCTGGCATGATCATCACTGATCACAGAGGACTGCAGCCCAGAGTCCAGTTTGAGAATGGGAGGATCACATAATTCCATCCTAAAAAGGGGGACTTTATGAAAGCAAGGACCTGAGAGGAAGGTGCAGTCAAAGATATCAGAGGGATGAGAGGTGTCTGTAATTGGGACACAGAGGTGTCTAGGGTTCATTTGTTACCCCTCGTATAAGTTACCATGTCATATAAAAGGCACTAAAAGCACAATAGTTTGGAAACACACAGGAGTTAATCTGAGCTCCAATTTAGAGGGATTCAATAGCAACATTGATCTGGACTTTTTTGTGGGACATTTAGAAACAGCCTATGGACCTGGGATCTTCTGGACTTGTGACTAAATAGGTTTTGTTTGCTTATTGGCCAATATTTACTGAACTTTCAAAGAAATAAAATGCTACAAAAGGATTATTACCAGAGAGTCCTAATGTGAAATATTTGAAAGAACTGAAACAGACCCTCTGACTTACAAAATGTATGCAGCTCTGCAATTTTTCTCAGCATAAGTCAATAGGGTTGCCAAGACGGGACTCTAAAGTAGCCATCTTGTCACTTGAGAAATATCTTGTCAGATGACAAAATCCTGCAAAGAGACATTTAGCGATATTTATGATGGAAACCTTATTTTTAATTGTTCATGAACAAAAAAGCCAGGAAGACAGTGACCTTTTCCTACCAATTACTTACACAACATGAAGATGGGAGTGTACTAGTGAGCCTATTAGGTGCTCATCAAACAGAGCTGTCAAAGTTAAGATCAAGTGAAGAGATGGAAAACCTTTAGAAAATGTTAACACATCCATCTTTAGAATGTATGATTTACCACACACATATATTCTGTGCTTCATGTTGAATAAAAGAAGATGCTAAGAAAACTTGGCTCTCCCACCAAGAATCCTACCAGCAAGAAGAAGGAAAATGGTTTTATTTACAAACTTGACTAGTTGGCTTGACTTGAAAATATCATGAGTCAACCAATCACCCACTCCTTCTCCAAGAGTTCAGAAAGATGACCTTTTCTAAGAAGAATGTCATTGGTGAAGTGAATAAATTCATTCCGTCCCTTAAAGAGGGCTGTATTTGTTATGTTCACTAGTACAATATCAGTATGCTTCTTTTCTGCAGAAGAACAATGAGAAGGAGATGAAGTCCACCAGGGAGCCTAGCCTATAGAAGAGAATGGCAGCATGAGGCTCATGGGTAGCATTTCCAATCAAAGTAGTGGGGGGTCTAATTATTTATTTATTATTTTTGCTGAAAATCTAAACTTTTCCATTGGAAAACCAAATCTATTAATTTAGAAAATAATTATCTGAACTGCAAATTACTTTGAAGATAGCATAATCTGCCAGACAGCTAGTAGAAAGATTTAATTCACTAAATAAATTATTATTAGAATATTATTCACATTGCTTGGGTAAAATAAGGGATTGGACATTCACAAACTACCCCTCACCATGATGAGAGTATAGGCTAATGTAATCTGTATTGTCATTTTATTAATAGTACGATTGACTAGTCCTTGAATTGGCCAATTGAAACAGCATAGGAATTTTAAGCTTTTAAAGATTTTTTTAAAATATTTCTGAAATTTCTCCTTTCAACTCACAGGTGAAAGATATTGATTCATGGATTAAAAGGCCAGAAGGGACCACTGTCATCACCTATTCTGACTTTTTGTATAAAACAGGTCATCAGATTTCCTTGAATTAATTCATATTCAAACATAAGTATGTCTTTGATGGAAAAGAAAAATCCAGTATTCATATTAAATGTGCCAGTGATGGAAAATCCACCCCAACCCTTCGTAAATTGAGGCAATGTTAAATTATCTATACTATTAAAGGCAGACAGTAATGCCTTCTGGCCCCTTTGCACTCTGTGAAGGGCAAAAAGATGCAGGAAAGTCCAATGAGAATTTCCACAGGGTAAGGAAGTTCTTGATGCAAAGTTGTCTTTGTGCCTCTCATTTCACCTGACAGCTGCTGTTCAGAGGTTGGGGAAGGCCAGGAATCGGATTTTTTTTTATCCTCAACTGCTGCATGTTGTCTTTTAGGACCATAACCAACTGGCATGAGTTAAAGCAGTCCACAGTCAGAGTACGAACAAAAGAAAAACTGAAGAAATATGCTATTCCTCAGGTCGCTTGTCCTTCCCAACTCATCTAATTCAGTTAACTCCACAGGAACTATTTTCAAATAAATTTTTTCTTAGACTCAGAGACTCTAAGGTCCAAAGGGACCAATGTGATCACCTAGGCTGACCCCCTGCACAATGCAGATTGCCGAACTTCACCTAGCCTCTCTCGTAAAAAAAAAAAAAAACAAAACCCTCTAACCTATGACTGAGTCATTAAAGTCCTCGAATCATGGTTTAAAATCTTTAAGGTACAAAAATCCATCAGCAATTAAGTCATGCTACAGAAGAAAATGAAAGTTTAAAAAAAAAAAAAAGAGCAAACCCAGAGCCATTGCCAATCTGTTCTGGGGAATATGGTGATCAGTTATACCCTGATCACATTGGCAAGACACATCAGTCATACTCAAGAAAGAATTCTCTGTAATAACTCAGAACCCACCCCACCGATCATCCCATTGGCATATTTATGTCCAGGAACAAAACAAAACAAAAAAATCAGTGAATTGATGAACTAAAGTATCCCACTATACTAACCTCTCCATGAATTTATCAAGTGCAGTTTTAGGTGTCACCAATGCCTTGTATAATGGTACTAACACCTCACTATCTCTACTAGAAATACCTCACCTGATGCACCATGGATTGCATTAGCCTTCTTTATTGCCATATCACATTGCTGGCTCATAGTCATCCTATAATCAACAAATATCTCCAGGTCCTTCTCCTCCTTTGTCACTACCAACTGCTATGTCCCCGGCTTCTTTGAAAAGGTCTTTTTATTAGTTCCTAAATGCATGACCTTGCTCTTTCTGCTGCTAAATTTCACCTTATTTCTATTATTCCAGTTTACAAGATCAACCAGATCTTTCTGTATGATATCTTGATCCTTCTCTGTATTGGCTTTGCGTCATCCACAAACTTTATTAGCACTCTCCCACTTTTCATTCACCAGCATTCCATTCCTGAATTTCCTTTGCTTGAATGGTTCCCTTCAGTAGGGACACACAAAAGCATAGACCAAACTCACTCCAATTTTCAGATGGTCAAAAGGTAAGAGAAAAAGCTGAATACAGCTACACATTTTTAGCTCCTTTGAAGACACACAAATATGTCAAAACATGAATATGAGACATGTTTGAATAGCTCAATATCTAAGATATTTGTTCATTCCTTGTATATTTTGCAAATTAAGGACCCCATTCCATTAAAGTCAAAATTTTCATTGATTTTAATGGAATAGATCAGACCTTAAAATCACTAAAGTATTTACAGCCTTTAATTAGAAGAAAAAAAGACTTGTAGAACTGGGTTTTCAGTTTTCACATTTTCAGAAACCAAAAGATAAAAGATCTTGCAGTATGTCTAAAGTTCTCTTAACTAATTTAGGCCCTTTCCTGCTGCAGAACCCAAATTATTAACCAATACATAATACTTGACACACAGTCACTAGAAAAAAAAACAATTAAAATTCAGTTTTCTGAACAGAAATGCTAATCTGCAGCTGAACAATGAAGTTTCATTTCTATTAATTGAGCATGTGTATACATATTTGATAAATTAGGATACATTACTAAAATGCAACCAATCTTACAGGATTATAAGGTTAAATTTCCTGCTTTTGTATGTATTTTCCAGTATGCTTGAAATTCCAGGTAGTTAAGTAAAGAAAAGCCTGATAAGTTGTTATAAGCATACTGCAGAGGAACTGTAATGTACAAGGGATAGTTGGATGCTTTCAATACCAAAAGTGTCTGATTATCTCCTGATAAACACCCAAAATCTGAAATATTTCTTTGGAAGGAGGTGTAGTTTTGTCTCAGTGAAGTTGAAGGTGACGCAGGAGAGGAGAATATGGAGTATTAGCAAAGAATGACTATTGTTTGGATTTGTTTATTGTATATAACAGCCATCTGGCATTTGGAATCTGTCATATTGTGTGGCATGATAGGAAAGGGAAAGTAGTAAATGAAAATTCCAGTCTACAGATTTTTATGATGCAGTGCACAGTGTTGTGTGGGATTAGTTTAGAGAATGAACACCAGCACAGGTAAACAGAAACATGGTTTTTAAAAAAACAGACAAGCAAATTAAAAATAATTCTTTTAAAAAGGTGCTGTCTAACTTGCAACATATCTAGATACACCAAAAGGTGATGACTCAGTGCAACCCAAATTCCAGATCTCCTCTCCGCAAAACCAAACCAACATACCTTTCATTCATACCTGAGTTCTATATATGTATATAGGTCCAGTGGAATGCCTTAAATCTATGACAAGCATAACCTGCTGTTGCAGGGGGTATTTGCTCTGAGGAAGGGATGGGAGGAGGGAGCATGTTGTATAAACTGCAACACAGTATATGGGCTTGACTCTTAGATACATATTTTTGTGTCACAAATCTTCCCTTTTGGAGCACAGGGCAAGAAGGGTTAGTAAATTGCTTCTGCTTTATGCCAGCAGTCAATTATGACTTGACTGGTCACTGGGAGGGGCAAGAAATAAAGACAAGTTCATACCCATTTCTGATCCCTCTCTGTAGACTGGCTCTGGTATGAAAGTTAGCAGACATGTAGCTCCACTTAGTTCTGTGTTCTTAGACCCAAGATCCAGATAGCCTTCATGTGAGTACAGAGGGTAGAAAAGGAAAGTGATCTATTTCTTTCTTTCAACCCAGTACACGTGTGAATCAAGTCACAATCTAGCCAGAGATGAATAAGCTGTTCTTGAGTTTAAATTCTTTTCCTCCATAAACATAACTTCAGTCATGAGGCACTGGATCAAGCAGCCGGTAACATTCATTAGCTTTGCATTGAGGGATAGAGTTCCTCAATGCTGCTGCATTTGTAAGGGAGGAAAGGAAAGCAAGTTATAGAGGGGCTGAAACTAGACAACACCAATGGGAAATCTTTGGGATGGGTACTGAGCAGCCCTTAGGTCAGATGTTAAAAGGAGATTTCTTTCCAATAGATTTTAATCCACAGTTGGCTTGTCTAGATCTAGAAACAAGGTAGAAAAGAATAGATGTGTATTTGGGATGGAGGAGGGAAGAGACAGCGAATGTTTTTGTTGAACTTGCTCTTTGGCATGAAAAGTGATCGTAAGTGAGGAGAAGGATATTACTTTAAAGACCCTTTTCAGATTGGGTGCATTCCTGATCCCAAAGAGAAAGAACACATTGTATTTCATATGATTTCTGCACTGTAATTAGCTGATGTTATTAACCTGAGAGGCCATAAAGCTTTGATACACTTGATAGTTAAACATGCCTCCAAACACTGAAATGAATTGAATCACAGTAGTGGATTAAAGTAATCAACAGCAATATGTAACTGAGGTCAAAAATCAGTAGGTATTTACATTCTTTCGCAGTAGTACTTCACGTTTAAAATGAGCGGTCAAGGATCAAGCCTACTACATACAGATCCATTGAGAGCATACCTGCAATACTGCATTCACTCCTGGACATCACATTACCAGAAAGATGTAAACACACTGGAAAGAATTTGTTTTGTCTCCCTTCGCTTTATTCGTAACTGCTTTTCTTTGTTTTAATCAGGTATTTGTTGTTGACTGTGAGAACTACAGGGCACCCTTTTCTTTCCAGAATCAAACATGCTAGTAAATAAGTGCAACTGGTTAGACCCACAGTTCACTACTTGCATCTTTCTTTAATACAGTGGTCCTCAACAACTGTGTCAGGACACAAAGGTGTATTCCAAAAAGCTGGGAGGTGTGCCATGGAAAACTGACAGCGAGAGTTGAAGCTGGTTTGAGGCTTCTGCTGCCAGCCACCCTCTGCTGCCCGCTTCTGTGGCACAAGTGACAACCTGGGCCAGAGGCATAAAGGGGCTTAGGGACTGCAGCCCAGAGTCCCAGTCTGGGGAGGGAGTCGTGGCACACCCACCCACCTCACAGAAATAAACCTGGTCCTGCCAAGCTGGAGTGCCTGGGCATCAGCCCATGCTGACTGCATTCGGCCCTCATCCATGTCCCAGAGTGCCACAGCCTTCCCAGTACACCCTACCACTGGTTGTCTCACTCTGCTCTGGGGTTAGCCAGTTGCTGGAGCACCACAGCCTTCAGAGCATGCCCAACATAAGCACCACTGCAGCCAGATTGTACTGTGTCACCCAGGGGATCATCATCTGTTAGGTGTGCTGTGATGGAAAAAAGGTTGAGAACCACTGCTCTAACACATATTTGTACCATTTTCTGTACAGTGCTGCCATTCTCTATTCTAGCTCTGACGACAGTGTTGGCTTCAAGTTTTATGTCACTTAGCCTCTCTTGTGTGGCCAGGGAGTAAGTCAGGACCCTGGGCAGCCTCCCAGGGACTGCCACAGCTGCCATTGTCTGAAACACCTCAGCAAGAAGCAAATTTAGTCTAAATAATGAGGAAAACTTTCTGACCCAATTATGTTTTGAAATAATCTCTGAAGTGAAGGTTTGGAAACTATACTATCCAAGATTTGTAGAAATGGACAAAACAGTAGAAAATCAGCTATAGGAAATAATATTGCTTCTGCAGGGAGATGAACTAGATGATCAAAGTCTTTACCATCTCTAATTTCTATAATTATATACAGTGATGGCTGATTGTGATTTTCTTATGGTACATTGTCTTTCAGTTCAAACAACTGAATAATGCTCTCAAATAAATATATCTGGTGGAAAGCTGAGAAAAAGAGGAGGAAATATGTGGTGTCCATTTCACACTAGAAAGTTGAAGAGGAACTTCTGTCATCTTAAATATCTTTATTGATATCAGTGATAATTTTCAGTTTAGAAGCACAAAATCAAGGGGCCAAGGTAATATGAAGTGTCAGTTATAGACTCACAAAAATAACATTGCAAGTTTTATATTATACCAGGTCCATCAGCATACAGATTGAAGGAACAAACCTATGAAAATGGAAGTTAAAATACATGCCTCTATACAATGTAGAGCAGTACAAAATGGACATGACATGCACACCACATAAATAATATGGACAATGGGCCATAAGCCTCACTCTCGTCTCCCTTATATCAGATTTACTCTAGTGGAACTCTGATAACTTCAAGGGAGTTACTTCTAAATTATCCTAGGATAGCAGCATATCAGACTAGTAATTTCAAAGTAGCCTCAATCTAGATGAAAATGATAGAACAGAGATACTAAATTACATTATTTGTAGTTAAAATCATAATGGGAACTAATTAATGACTTGATGGTAAAAATGTACATTTTGGACCATTTATTGGACATCCAGAAGTGAGCAAGCCCATTTTAGAGAACTAACCATTGCTATCCTGACAAGATGTAGAAAACTCCATGGATTTCAGAAAAATACACATCAATATAGTGAGAACCAATATGTCATCTATGGCCAACTGCTGCAAAAATAAATAAAAAATCCTTACCTGACTTGTCTACCAAACAGTATGAGTCACAGCAGATCTTCATTGCTGCTGCTGGCATTGTTACAGAGAGAAGAACATACTTAGTGCAATCAGTGTTGAGCACCTCATTGTTTAAAAGATGAATCTGGAATAGTTCCCAGATTATACATCTGCCCCTGTAATTTATATCTCAGATAATGAGTCTGATTTGGGAGGTAGAGAAGATAAGCACATCTATTCACAGTGGGTGGATTGCACTCTCTGTTGGTGAAGAGTTCATGGTGAGACATTCCACAAACTAGTTATCAGCTAACTAGCAAATTCAGGAGAAACACTTGTGTGTCAGTTTTCCTTTAGCTTGACTTTTAAATGTGCTAATGCTGCTCCATCTGGAAAAGATACATGTGCCACCTGCCAGCTATTTGACTGGTGTGGGGCTGACACTAAGGCATATCTACTTGTGTGTGCAACTCACTCTTCTCTCCATTCTCCTTTTATCTCTGTTTCTTTCATACATATTTATTAGTACCATCTTCCTGTGTTCATGCTGATGCTGTATGCTAATATATCATTAATGTACTATTAACATTTTTCAGGAGTATTATTTGTCTTCTTACTTAAAGGAAGAGGAAAAATTTACTTCCTCAACTAATTTGCCCTAGATATTGCAACAATGGACCCTATTCAGCATTGCACCCTAGCCTCGACACATATACTATTTTGGCACACAACGGCTGTAATGGAGGTATAAGTACCTCTCTACTAGAGAATGCTTCTGCTAGGAGGAGTTCAGTAAACTGCAAAGCGTACTCTGCTAGGTGTGACCTACTCCACAGAAGGCTCTGTTGTGGAGGAATTCCAAGGTAGGCCAAGGTTAAAAAGGGACAGACTAGAGAAAGTTAAGTGGTATCCTAAGGACACAGGATGCATGAACAGAGAATTAATACATGCTGCTGATTTTGCAGCAATATGAATTCATTGCACAAGATGAAACTTTTGAGCTCTCACTCTGTTGCTTGCACCTTTCCACTTCAGTTGCTCTTTCAAGTCAGCAGAGTATGTGATTATGTTTAAGTATGTCCTTTACTAGAAGTTTTGCTCAGACTAATCCACTCAACCCAATATGTCTCAATCCAAGGAAGAGGTTTTATTGAACAGTGCTTAGAAATATAACTGGAAACCAATATGTTGAGCTACATTTGTTTCATATTTGTATTTTATAATTTTCATAACACACTTAGCAAAGTTGCCTAGTTCCTTGTCATAAGTTGAACACAACTGTCATAAATGGCCTGACTCAAATGAGAGCTTTTCTTAAGGGCTTTGGTACAGCCCTTTCTCAAAGAGAAAAGTAAGCAAAATAATTTATAATTTGTCTTGTTAAATTCTTCAAGTCATTTTGAACCACTTCCTAAAAAATAACACACAAGCCCCCAAATAAAAAAATCATATCCAAGTATTTCAAGAGAACTGTCTATGTGAAAAAATAGACATATTACAGACAGTTTTCCAACTGTTACAAAGTAAAATACAGCCACATATTGTAAATGACTCAAAGTCAGAAAGAATAGGTTCTGCCATAAGGTTGCCCTTCAGTCTTTCAAAATCTTCATTACTCAACTTCCCCTTGTTATTCAATTGTGTCATAACAAAAGCAATTGCATAATTATCTTCAGAAATAAGTAAAGTTTTCCCATCTGCAAACAGTCTGAGCTTATCACAGTAAAGCACAGAAACAGCTACATTAACAGATGTGAACTCTGACTTAGGCATCAGTAATATTTTCTACTGTGCTAGAAACAGCTGGACAGATATATTTTTTTTATTTTCATTAAATATGGCAAGTTGCCTTTTCTTCTCTACATTTCATTCTGATCCTTTCATTTACTTTGTTTGACAGTACTTTAATGATGAGGGGGAGGAGGAGGAATCAAACATAATAGCAACCCATAAAGGATGGGATTATAAATAGAGTCACATTAACATTAACTATCATAGAATATATTACTGAGTCCACACCTCTCTGTCCTTCACCTCTCCCTACCAGCAAATAACCACTCCCCACTCAGATCCCAACCCAGCCTCCCCAAAAGGGCAACTTTGAAATAGAAGTAATTGTAGCCTGTATATCAGGCTACTTAGAGCAGTAAACATGTATCTAGTACTCATTGTTTACAGAGCTGGATGCTCTCAGGGTATGACAGATAACCGAGTTGACATGCTGGAGATGGCTTGCTTAAATGTGATAAGAGATGGGAGTAGCTGCCAATCAGACATGTTAGATTTTTTTTTTTTGTAAGACAATACATTGTTAGTGACAAATCATACACTTGAAGAAAACTAGTTCTTAGAGTGTAAGCTTTTTGGGGTCAGGGACCATCTCATTTATTCTTTGTTTACACAGCATTTACTGTAATTTTGGTCTATGGCTGGAATTCCCTGGTATTACTCCAGCACAACTAATAATATGATGATGAGTCTAATCCTCAGCTGGGAAACATCAGCCTAGCTCCATTGACTTCAATAAGACTATATTGATTTACATAAGCTGAGGGTCTGAGTTAATTATAACAAAATAAAGATCAAAATTAGCACTAAGAAATTTGATACTGCCATCTGAAGCTATGAAATTCATATCACCTTTCCAAACGCTTCCTATTCACTGAAGAAGAATGAAAGGACTCTGAAAGACTATGGAAGGATGCTCTATTCTTTAACATTTGCACTTTTTGAGCAACTGGTTGCTACCAAACTTGTGTTTAAACCCCAGCAAATCCACAGATATTCACAGACTGGATGTGCAGCCACATATTTGTATCTGCCCAGGGCTCTATTTATGTTGCAGCTCACACACACACACACACACACACAAAAAATCTTCAGAGAAAGAGTTTTGATCTTCATTTCCACGTATGAGCCTTGTTCATTTCCCTTTGTTATGTAAAAGCCATTTGCACCTGGTATTAATGAAACTTATTTTTAATTTAAGAACAATCTAATAATGGAACATAATCATTTTCAACCATGATAGGTCTGTGGGTCAGAGAATATAGACAACTTTGTTTATTTGGAACAACAAGATGCAAAACATTATCTAACAGCTGTTGAATATTACTTTAAGAACTAGTTTTGGGCCTTTCCTAAATTGTCAGCTTTTAATAAAATAAGATAAATAAGCTTCTGCTTTAAACTCAGTGTGAAGACAGACTGAAGTTCCCCCAAACTTCCAGTTATCACATGCATGTGTGAAAAGGTTAAAAAAAAAATACTTAAACACCATTCACTTCTGATTTTATATTTTGCAGCAGTAAACACATAAGATAATTACTCATAATGAGACAAAAACTGTGGTCCTAATCATGTCTGGTGTTAACCTCAGTTTCCTTGCCAAGTTCTGACTTGGCTAATTACATTCTGCCTAGACAAGAGTCTCCTCCATATTTTGAAATTGCAAATATATTCTTCACTTTCCTACCTATGAACTGTTGACACACTCCGATCCAGAAACAGCTGGGCTTCAGTGATCGATTAATCATCCATCAACCCTTAGGGGTGATTTGGGGAACAGTTAGGGATATATTTCACATTTAGAGCCAAATTTGGACTAAGGACATGGGTGAAAATTTTTTTAATAAAAACATTTTAATGGAAAACTGGGTTTTCAGATAAACACAATGGGCATCTGCTATCTATAGAAATTTTCCTATTTACTTGAAAAAAGTGGAAAGCCTAAAAGCTAAAAAGGTTTCAGTTTTTGACTAATCTGATATACTCTGTATAAAAAGTGAAACATTTAAATTCAAACTGGGAAACTCCTCATTTCCCATTCCCAACCCGTCACTGCACCTACAGACCCAAGCATTGGGGGGATATTGCACAGGAATGCCCCCCCCACCCCAGGAAGCTTGGGAGAGACACAGGAAGTTTTGGCAGGAGAAAGGAGGGATGCAGACAGCCATGTGAGAGGATGTGAGTTGGCGGAAGAAGGTTCATATCCCAGCAGAAAGACCTGCTGGGTGGCTGGGCAACCTTCCTAGGTCTTGAGCCTAAGCTGAATGAACATAGGTCTTCTTCCAGGCCTTGGTGCCAAGCACATTGTTAAGTAGGAAGAAAATTCAGAGTACAGGCCACCAAACCCACACCCCTCAGGTTCCTATCTACTGAGCTTGAATGGGGAGCCACAGGCAGAATTTTAACTCTTAATGGAGGGGGACAGCCACCATGATGGCTCAGGAACCCCAGCCCTGCCCCTTCTGCCCAAAGCCAAGTCCCTTCTGCCCCCCTCCCATCTCATTCCTGCCCTGAGAAGTGAACTGAATCTGAGAACCAGGCACGAATATACACCACCAAACAGAGCACCAGAACTGCAAGGTGGGTGCAGGGCTGGAGAACCTTATCACCAGTGGGATCACTCGAGAGCCGCTGGAGCTCATCTGTCCCAGTGCCATTCTGCACCAACCCACCTGGCCCCAGGCTAGCTGGTCTAACCCAACCCCCAGAGTACCACTGGCCCAGCTGGGTGCCGGCCCTCCTTTCCACAGTCTACCAGCTCACCCCAGCCCTGGCCAGTCTGCCCCAGGTGGAAATAAGGGAAACAGTTCCACTTCAGCAGGGCACCATTTCATATTTTGGTAAGGTGGGACAACTTTAATCATGATTCCAGGTACTACTTAGGCACCTGAAACCTCTATGGGTTTTGTTTTGCTTTGCTTTGTTTTTGCAAGTATGAAGTTAGAAATTTAGCTGACAAAAGTACTGTATCTAATCCCTTTATAAGGGGGGGGAGCAATTAAGCCATATTTTAATTTTTTTATTAATTTAGACCAAATAATACAGAAAAAGATTCCCAATGCCCAGTTTGAGTAAGCAGGTTATGACAATGAATTAGGACACCATGAAAGAGAATTTTAAGAAGTTTAATGCAGTTGTTAACGACTTATGTGCCTTACCTTCTGCATTCCTAAGTGTAGACAATATCAGAAAAATCAGTTCTATTTGTAATTCATTTCAGTTTGTGTTCTAATAAGTGTTTGGGTTGCAAACACTGAACATGAGTCTTGATCTAAGAACTATTTTCAGTCAGATAGATAGTTTTTTAGAATGGTCTTTGAATCTTTTTGTGGTCCATGGTTTTATAACTTTATTCCAAAAACAAAAAAGTCAACTGTGCTGGAACTGATGGTGCTGGGGTTGCAGAATTCCATGACTTGAATTGGTTTCCATCATTTAGAGGGACAACACAATGGTTACATGATCTCTTGGCAAGATATTTTTGGAGATCTTTACATATTGAAAGAAATTTTCAAATTATGTGCTGTAACTTGATCATCTTGCACCGCTGTCATAAATGAGCTGATGCTGAACTACAGGCTTAAAATGAAATAAGCAAGGAGTCCTAGGCACTTAAAGACTTACAATTTATTTATCACATGAGTTTTTGTGGGAGAAAATCCCACAGGACACCTTGCTTATTTTGCTGAACTAGACTAACATGGCTACCCATTTGGAACAGGGTTAAGATGAACATCTAAAAGTTGTCAAGAACAAAGTAGTAAAGTATATGCACTAATTAACAAATGAATGAAGGGATGAAGTTAATGGGGGCTCAAAAATCTAGTGTGTAGCTGTAAGGGTTTGAGAAAGTAAACACCAAATTTCAATGAAATTTGCTGAATTTATAAGACTCTGGCCCCCCAGAAATATTAAAGAGCAAGAGGAGCTAAAAGATTAGATTTACCAGGAGTAGTCGGATTTATGCCAAAGACATAACACACAGTTACTTGATGAAGGGAGCCCCAACAGAGTAGCTTGTATCAGAGTTCCAGCATCTTCTCTGAAGACTTTCTTGGAAAAAGCAGGTCCTAGAAAAGTACAACCCTGGATTTGGTAAAATCAAGGCATTCACAGTATTTGTATGCAACAGCCTAAAGCCTGCTGTAAACAAAGGAAAAATTCTCACAAGTGGGATTAAATAGCAGAATAAATGGCTACACTTGGGTACTGCTAGTCACTAAAACATTCATATTAGGGGAAAAAAGGGGGTGGGGGGGAATCAGTGCTGCACTTGTACTGTAGCCTGAAACATCCAAACCTGGACTGGGCTGTCTGTGATGTGATGATGGACTGTGATGATGGACTGGGCTATCTAAATGTGCCCGCAGCTGCTGCCATTGTCCTTTGTCTACTGGAGTCACAAAGGGCTTGCTCCTGCCTTTTTAATGTATAAGTGTGAAGGTGAAGGGCAGATGATGGTGCAAACTGAAACATCTTCAGACTAAGCTCAGATTCTACAAGGAAGGAACTGCTTTGTCCTGTCTACATTACCAACTACCCATGATCTAGACATTTAGACTTGAAATTAGATGCAGGTTTCTAAACATCACAGGAGTAAGGTTCTAGAACAGCCTTTCAAGGGAAGCTGGGGAGGGGGAGGAAAAAAACTAGCTAGCTTCAAAACCGAGCTTGATAAATTTATGGAGGGGCTGATACGATTGCCAGCCTAGCTGGCAATTGACTGATCTTGACTACTAGTGGTAGATATGCCAATGGCCTGCAATGGGACAGGTTCTGAGTTATTACAGAGAATACTTTCTTGTATATTTTGGTGATGAATTTTGCCCACATAGTCAGGGTTTAACTGATCACCGTATTTGGGGTCGGGAAGGAATTTTCTCCCAAGGGAAGACTGGCAAAAGCTCTGGGGGGTTTTCACCAGTGGATTCTCTGTACATTGAAGTGTTTAGCCCATGACATGATTTGAGGACTTTAATAACTGAGTCTGACGTTAAAAGTTTATTACAAGAGTGTGTGGTTGAGGTTCTGTGGCCTGCATAGTGCTGGAGGTCACACTAGATATCATATTCGTCCCTTCTAACCTTAGGGTTTATGAGTCAATATCTTGAACAGAAAATAGAGTGAGAAACAACATACAGTAAGTTCACTGGTAAGGTAATAGAGTGGAATTCCAGTGGCTCTGTACTTTCACATCTTTAATGAATTTGTCTCAATGTATGATAAAATAATTCAATACTATACTGACTATTTAGAAATCATGACTGCCACTATGATTTCATATTTGGAACAGCTAAGTCCTCTTCTGTGAATTAAGGACACAAGAGAAAATGAAGAGGGAGAGAGAGAAGCAATAATCTAAACAGACAGAGTTAGCTTGAAAAATGTTATCTTCCAATTATTTGTATTGGTAAATAAATTATGGTCATTAATAGCACATATTAAAATATTTATTGGAAGCATCAAGAAAACATCTTGAAATGAACAGCCTTCAGTTAACTACACATGGGTCAATAGCTTTATATATTCTAGTAACACACAAGAAATAATGAATCCAGCAGTGATATGCAAATCACAATAGGCTGAGAACCTGAAGCAAAGTCATCTTAATTTGTCCAGTCCTAATTGGTATTGACCTAATTACCTTATTGCTCAATTGCTTTTTAAGCTAAATAGCAAATAAGAGCTCAAAGAAAAACAAGCTCTGGGAAGGAAAATTACACAGAGAACTTCAAAGAAAGACTTTGGCCATTTTAGCATGTAATTACTTTTCCTTTCTTACATGGCGTTTCCCAGCAACCCAAAAGCCATAGATTAAATATTCATAACCATGACAACCACACAATAATAATAATAATTTATTCTTCTAGCAAGTGTCATCCTGAGAAACCCACTGAAATGCAACCAGCTCTCTGGAAGCAAGGCACCAGAGACATAGCATTCAGCAGAATAGTGGAACCAAGATGAGAGCAGGTGAGAAAAGTGACTTGGATGTTTCATACCCATGCAGAGGATGCTGTATTTTAAATGCATCATCTGAAAAAGCTGCTACACAGTAAATCACTTAGCATTAGTATTATCTATCTCAGAAGGACTTGGGCCTACAATGATTCTGCTGATATTTGAACATTTTGATCCAGGAATTTTAGGTACTCCTAACTGAACACTTAGAAAATCAAACTTCTTCATGTTCATCTAGAGCAAAACATAAATCACAGAATCACAGAACTGTAAGGGCCATGAGAGATCATCGAGTCCAGTCCCCTGCACTCCTGGTGGGACTAAGTACCATCTAGAGTTCTAGACCATCCCTGATAGGTGTATACACTGTCTACATTAAATAGTTGTCAACTATGAGTCCTGGCAGAGTTAAATCGCCAGGAGTGGAGAGAAGATTGCTGTGTATATTAATGTGAAACGATCCACATGTTTGCAACCAGATTTTGCTGGGGATCCTTCAGGATTCATATGGTTTAAAATCCCAAAGCAGCTGAGTCCTCCTGGTGATTAGACTGCTGTCCTTCTTAAGGGAGGGAAATCTCATAATTCACAGGATAATTTCAGATTTCAATTCAAAACTGTTTGAAAAGAGAGAGAAAGGATGATTCTGAATTTAAGGACTGTGGGACTTAAGAGATGAGGACTCAGGGTACTGTGCCACTGTGGACCTCCTGTGTGATCTAGAGTAAGACGCTTAGGTTCACAGTGCCTTAGTTCCCCATCTGAAGAATAGATGAGAAATAGCGAGGTGCTCAGATAGTACAATAACGGGCACAAAGTACTATAGATTGTAATTTCAACTCCTGACAGGTTTTATTTGGCAGAAGGTTAGCAAGGTGAAAAAGGAGAACTAATTATTAAAAGGAAGTAGTTAGTAACTTCTGGAGGAGTCAGAAGCACTGCATCTCTTGTAGTTCACACAGAGAAACAGAAACCAGCTGTTAAACAATCAAATCAAAATTATTAAAGAAATAGAGAGAAAAGTAGACCTTATCTATCCACTCATCTGAAAGCTCAGTAAGTCAGAACAAGACAACTCATCAATTGCTGATGATTAAGCACTTTTTAGATTCTTTTTGTTCAGGTTGTATGGAGTGTCTACAAAACACTCCCCCTTTTTCAGCCTCCCTGTGCCTCAGTTTGTCTATTTGTGAATTGAGGATAATAATTGATCCAACTGAAGCTGAAACAGAAACATTTGTGTGGCTGTCTTGTAAAACCACTGTCTGAACAGTGGCATTCTAATTTTCAGTGACATTCTTCCAGGCTCCTATAAATCAGCTGTGTGACCATGGAAGCTCTCTTACACAACTGTTTTTAAGTGGGTCCCATAAAAGCTACACATTTCCTCTTTGACTACTTAATTAACTTGTGTGAAACTAACACAAATCAGGTCTGTTGCTGTTTATATAAAAGATGAAGACAGTTTTACAATTTGGCTTGAGGCCTTCTTCTAGGTGTATTCTATCAACCGTTGGACCACCACTCCAGTTATTCTGCTAGTGAATCCCCCATGTTTAAAATTTTTCTTTCAATAGTGAAGAATCATATGAAATAATTACATTATGAAAACACAGTAAGCCATTTTGTATTGTCATGAATGAACTAAGTTTTTTTTTTATGAACACTTTAATGGGATTAAAATAGTCCAGTGGTTCCCAAGCAGTGTGCTGCAGCAACACCCAAAGTGTGCCGCAAGCATCCCTGAGAGCTGGAGTTAAAAGTCCCCCTCCTGCTCAGCTAAGCCATGTGGGCTGTGCACAGCTGGGAAAAGGCAGGGGTTAAAGTAAGTGGGAAGGGCACCGGAACACAGTTCCCAGGCCCCCTATTTTTAGGCAGGCAGTGATCAGGATACCCCCTAAAAATAGAAGGCGGCACTGGAACACGGAGTTCCAAGGGTCCCCCTGAAAATAGCAGGAGCAGCCAGAATCCAGCATTCCTGTGGTTCCACCTTAAACCTTGCTCCACCTTAAGCCCAGCCAGCAGAGAGCTGTGGGAGGCTGGGAGTGTGCGAATCTCCCCCCAGCAGGGCAGAGCAGCACATGTCAGCAGCCTGCAAACAGCCCAGATAAGGGCTTCGGGAGGGAGGGCTGCTGGGGCTTGTGTGGGGCAGGGGTGTGTGTGTGTAGCAGAGGTGGGTGTTTGGCTGGGGGGTGTAGCTGGTGGATGGGGTGGCTGTGTAGGGGGTGTGTAGCTGGGGGCTAGAGGCCTAGTTCTGGCCCCTGCAGTGATGGGAGGGTCCATCACAGGCAGCAGGGGCTGGAGGAGAGGACAGGACCCACTGGGGTGGGAGGGAGCAGCAGTGGGGTAAGGATTTGCCCTGGGTGGCGGGGAGCCACTGTGGAGAAGGGGGAAGGGGGTGCTGCTCCATGCTCCCCTGCCCTACCTTCCCACTCCCCAGGTTCGCCCTTGCCACCCAATAAGGCCACGCTTGTTGTCCCTTCCTCTCTCCTCTCTTGCCACCCTTGTGCTGTTCCCCACATGGCTGCCCTTGTCCTCTTTTGCCACCCCTGCCCTGCTCTGCTCCCCACACTCACTCCTGCCACTGCACATGACTCCTGACCTCCCGTCTTGCCATCCCTGCTCTTCTACGCCTACTAAACCACATAGCAGCATACCCAAAACACTGTGCCAAGGGTCATGAATATTCATAATTCAGGTTAATTTGAATATTCATGAGTTTATTTCATGGTGGTGTGCTTTGAAAAATTTGAAGATATCGAAGTGTGCCATGGCAGAGAAAAGGTTGGGAACCACTGAAATAGTCTAAAGACAGAACTTTCTTTTCTTTCAAGTTGTATTAAAGAAGAAACAAACAAAAAATCCTCATCAAATACAATAACCATATAAACAAGTAAACCTCTAGAGCTGTCAATCTAAAATGAGCTAAAGCACACATTACTTTTAAATGGAACAAAAGACAGCCACTCTCCCAAAGAGATAAGAACAAAGGTGTCTGCAAAAAATAAATCGGTTAGTCTTTAAAAGTGCCACAGGATGTTCCTCAACAGTATTAGATCTAAAACTGTCATGTGTCACTCCCCATGTGAAGCTGCTGATGCTTTTTATGCACATGGCCTACTTCTAGTATTTGTGCACTTTATGTTAATACTTCATTTTTATTACATTCAATGTCCCTTCCAAGTACCAGTGATTATTTTTAAAAAATCAAATTTATGCAAATCATATTTTCCATGCAAATTCCACATATATAAAGTTAGAAAATAATTCAGGCCAGCGATAAAACAGCAACTCGCTTCTTCTACCACTCTCTAATATGATATTTTGTAAGTCATCAAGTACCTTTTTAAGTCTCCGTTTTCCATCAATCAGTAGTATTAACATTTCCCTCCACTGCATGATTAGCAGTTATTTCTTAAACTAAAACACCCTCAATTTGAAAGCAGGGTGGGTTGTGCTTAAAAAGAATCCCAAAGAATAAGGACAGATGACACAGGTACTTAAATTCTGGTTATTATGGCAGAGGACTAGAGCTTATTAAGTGAATAGGTTTAAGATTACATCAAACATATTAAGCACCAAATTACTTTTCAAAATAGGTTACATATATTATTCCAGAAATGATTGCTGTGGTGTACAATTCAATTCCAGATGCTTGTATGAGGTCTAAATTAGATCCTTATCAGACCTGATCCTACTCCACTGAAGTAAAACTTCCATCTTCTTCACAGAAAGAAACATTCAGTCCTACTGTATTTCATACATTGCAGGAAGAGAAGCCACAAAACAGCTCCTTAAGATCTGAACAATTATGAAGAATGCCTCCTAGCCACACACTGATGTATTGGGAAATGTGAAGTATCCCTAGATGAATGCAGGTTTATTTTATCCTCAAGCCCACTAGCATATATTCCACTGTCCACAGAAAGTGCTGGCTGGCAGCAGGTCAACATGAAGCATGCTCCTGTTCAGAAGCACAATAAACACATTGTGCTACAGTTGCTAACCACGCAGTTATACCCTGCTCTAGTAAGACGATGCACGGGCCAGAACCTTCACTCCTCTTTGTTACACTAGCCTGCTGGTGTCAATGCAGAACAAAGTGACACAGATCACAGATCTGCAGCTGAGAACCTAGAACAAAGAAGCAGGCAGGCAAGGGCGAGGTGCTTTGACCCTTCCAGGACATCTGCAGGAAGTGAACAGAACTTGAGTCAGTGAGCTGCGGATTCTGCTTGGAGCTGCAAGAGTTAAACTGCTGCCCATTCTGGCCTCTGACTGACTGAGGGCAAACTGAAGAGAACCTCACTGTTTTTCTTCCCCCACCACCAGTCACTTCTCACTCGTGTTCCTGTGAGATTCAGTGACTAGGCAATAGAAATGCAAAAGTGAAAATACCTATTAAGTCACCATCCATCTCCCTGCCAGTAAAGAAATTTCCCCTACAGGGAGTCAATGGAAAAATAAATTGGCCCCTTCTATGTCAAAATGGGTTAAGGGAATGACTAAGTTCCATTGGTTTTATCAGCTCAAAGGCCATTTAGAATGATTTACAAAAGCATGTCATGAATCGCATGGACTGCACAGCAGAGAAGAGTACAAGGTAGGAGCTCTTTTGCAGTTAACTCGGTCCCACCTCCCCAAAATGCTGCGATGTCACCAATTCAGATTTTCAACTCTGAAAGGCCTTTCTGAAAAAGCTAAGATGCCTGTTAGCATCCTCTGATAGAATGTCAGAAAATACACCAGGCTCAGCAAAGAACTATTTACAATGGTTAGTTGGGATTCACGGTAGAGTAACAGAAAGGTATAATACAAATATGACACCCTTGTCCCCAAACTCATCCTTTCTGATGCTACTGAGAAACTACTAAGATGTGTGTGTCAAATGGAGGTTGAATTAGTACAAATGGAAAAAGCTGAGCTGAAAACTAAGTCTAAACTGTAAGGGGCTCATATGAGTAAAAAACCTAGAATTAAGCCTGTGGAGAATTGGTAAAATAAATGTAACTAAAGAAACCTTGTATTGCCACCAAAAACCATTGGAGGACCCACATCATCGGCCTAACTGAAAAACTGAATAGAAGAAAATTAAACTGAATGGCCATTTACAATACTGGAAATATCTGGACTCATCAACATCAATATTAGTAACCCACTTAGTACAGCCATACAGAAAGCCCCGTAAAAGGCCAAGAAGTTGGAACTGTAATATTTGACCCATATTTCATTTTCTTTGTTCCAACTACTATGACTTACTGAAAAAAACCCCACAACCATGAGACAGAATTCTTGGCTTAAAATTTAAATTTGGAACATGCTTTGATGTATCCCATCAGATTTTGGAAGAGAGTGTGCCTGTGCACGCGTGCACATGCGAGCAAAGAAGAAGAAGAAGGGATTGGAAAGTGTACTTACCACTCCAGATGAAACAGAGAATTTTTTTTGATATCTCAGGTAGAATGATGACAGTTCTGTATATAGACCTGCTCACTTCTGTGCTTTCCTTTTTCTTGTTAATAAATTTATTTATTGCCTCAAATACTACTTTAAATTCCAGCTACCAGCGTATTATGTGAATGTGAATACTCTTAGATGAGACTACATCTTCTTATGGAAAAAAACACATAGCAGAGATACCTTGAGGAGGAAGACATTAAGGATTTCTTGCCTATGCCCCCAAGGCTATGTCTACACACACACATCTTTATTTCAAAATAAGTATTTTGAAATGAGTTATTTTGAAATAAATTCCTTATTTCAAAATAAGTTAATTCAAATTAAGAAAATGTTCATTCGAATTAAGGGAAAGCCTGCTACCAAAACAGCTGTTGTTTTGAAATAGTTATTTCGAAATAAGGCCGTTTGGACATGTTGTTTCAAAACAACTGTTTTGAAACAACA
>ML682006.1:3403240-3470928 GCA_007922195.1 Podocnemis expansa
CTTATTTTGAAATAACCATTTCAAAATAACAGCTGTTTTGAAATGAACGGGGTTTAAGCTGTTTTGAAACGACAGTTCTTATTTCGAAATGATGGATCCCGTCATTTCAAAATAAGAAAAACGTTGTATGGACCTAATCTCTTTTATTTTGAAATAACCAGTGTTATTTCAAAATAAAAGAGATGTGTAGACATACCCCAAAAGAGATTCGCTCTTATTGGAGGATATTGAGGTTTTTGTCACTTAGTTTGGAACATCAGGAAGCAGGCATCAAACTTGGTCACATTAATCTCAAAATTGCCCTGTGATAGTATTAATATTTCATATTTCACCTTTACATCTCACTTACATTGCTTGGAATGAACAGTCTTTAAAATTGCAATGACAGTAGGAGCTGCTGTAATGCAACAAATAATGATTAACACTGAAAGATAAACCCAAAAAGTGGTGGTGTTGGAAGTCACTCTTAAATTGATAACATAGGTAATGTAGACTGTGCATGCACTTTTTTGACACAAGACCACTTCTACAGATTGCCTGCATGTCATCAGAAAGTGCAGCATACTATAGCAGCTGCTGACTGAAGTAAAGGTAAGCAGTAAGATGAAAGAAGGTTGGCCTTTGTATTATTGTTTTACTCTGCTAGAAATACATATTCTCATCCTTAGGGGAAAATATCATCCATATACCCTCAACAGGGATTTTTTTACTGGCAGTATGGTATGTAGCATTTTAATGGCCAATATATTTTTCAGGTCTCTTTGCATTCTGTGTACAATATGAGCTGCATTGTATGGGTTAAATTATGGAAGTTATAGTGAGGCTGATGATGATCTTCAAGGACAAGGTTTTCTCTAGCTTTTGGTGAAGGACAGCATCATGGATTGCCCGTTCAAGTCAGAACTGAACAGCCCTTGAAGGGTGATATGTGAGGGAAATAAGTATAGGATCTTTCTATACGACGTCAAGTCCCAAGGTCCTTGCTCAATGTCAAATTGTGCTGTTGCTATGAGAAAACGTCCCTCCAACATGATTTCAAAAACACGGGGAATGATCAGGGACCAAGCAAGCGCATCCTAAGGTGTCTCAGAAAATTTTACTGTAAAAACTGTAATACAACCCATTGCATTATTTTCCTTATGCTAGGGGAATCGCCAACAACCCAGTTCAACTGGTTTTCCATCAGCTTTACAATGCAAGAATAACCAAAAGTATGTGGAATAAGAGCCAGAATCTAGTCGCTAATTGCAAAAGTTCTTGAGCTAGATCCTACTTTGTCAGTAGTTTTACATTAGAGTAACCCCATTGAGCTGATTGTGATTTATACTGAGTGCAGAACTAGACCTCTTCATTCCACTTCATCTCCAGTCACATAAGAACAGGGAATTATATTCTTTTTGCAGTATTAATTGAAGTAGCGTCTTTGATATTGCAGTGTCTGCTTATACAGACCATGACCAAATGGATCCTGCTTTTGTATTATAATTCAAGATTGTAGCAGTGTACTGAAAAGGAATCCCTTTGTCTCCTCATCTCACAGAAGCAAAGAAAGGATAACCTGCTTAATATACATTACAGAAATTCCATTGGGGAATTGTATTCTACTATACATTCTAGACCCTTGCTCACTGCCTGTTCATTGTTCTGCTTGACAAACACTCATTTGTTGTCAGCAACAACCACTAGGCTTGGCTTCTTACCATGCTACCCTGCAGTGCACATCCATCATAAAGGGGCATTTTACAGATTTTTCTAGGAGATGGGATGACACTATTATTATTATTATTATTTCTAACACGTTAACAACGGAAGAAGTCTGCTTACTAGCCCTGTCACTCATGCAAGTTGAAAACTTGTTTGTTTTAGTTTCCCCAAGAACCCAACCTCTCTCTGTTAGACAATCTGTATATGCAGTCCTTGAAAAAGGAATCACCTTGATTGTTAGAAAAGTTATCTGCAATGTTTTGACTCCTGAATCACACTAGGACAAGTCAGTGAAGAGTCGAATGGTGTGCGTTTTCATTAGCAATAACGAGACTTGACTAATGGCCCTGGCTAATGATACAAAAATATTACGCTTTCTGTGCTATTCCTCAGTAAATGGTTGCAAAAGCCCTAGTCTATACTTGCCGCACTTGTTGGCAGCAGTTGATGGGAGATACGCAAGGTATGTAAAATTCATTGAGTATTTCCTATCAGTTTATTAACTCCCATTTGCCACACCCTACACACCGTGCAAAGGTGAATGAAAAAGCCATCCGGTTGCCTTAGCAGTACTCTACTTCTAGGGCTGGAGTTACTGATGTGAATTGAGCACAGACTGTTCAATTGAACCCAGAAAAGCACACTGTGGCGGTAGTTTTACTGCCATCAGCGTAGCCATACCCTAACAAACACAGTAGAAACCCAGCTTAGAAAAAACATCAGGTTTTGCTATGAACTAAACAGACATTCCTGATAACTGAAAAGGGGTGTGTAAAATGCCTGGCTCTCATGATAAATCATTTTCTTGCTCCACCACCTGAATTTTTCAGCAATCTTACTGGAGCAGAAGTCTGAATCACAGAATATTTTAAAATAGATGGATAATCAGATCCATTGTGGCTTGTCCTCTTTTCTTCTGGCAGCATCCAGCCAATGAAAAGTGATAAGAAAATTCACATGCATTTCCTACATCACACATTACTTACCCCACAATTCTTAGAAACTTGCATCCTTATGAATCAAAATCTTCAGCCATGAAAAACTTACTAGTAGTGTCCTGCTCACCAGCTTGGTTTTTGAAGAGTTCAGCATGTCTAATCAAAAGATCACTGATATAAATCAAATTCTCTCTTTTAATTGTAACATCTCAGTGGGTCTTTTTGATAAATATTTTAAGGGCATTAACCAGTTTCATAAAAGCAGCACCTTGGGCCTTTTGAACATTTCAGAATTTAAAATGTGAGACTAGCTTAGTATTAGAGTCTACTTGTGTTTTATGTTGGCATTTTTCAGTCTGTTGACATTCTACACTTTCATAGGTGTAATGATTCTTTATCTTTTCTGGCTGCCTGCCAGGAGGAGATATTTTTGAACATAGTGATTACCATCTTTGTTTGAAGTAAAAGATATGGAAGCAATGAATCGTCTATGGTCTCAAATCATCTCCAGCTAATTCAGTTCACCTGCTTTTTATTAGATATCCAATTTGACTATCATGAAAATTCAGATTAAATCTTGGGGGATACAAGGCCTCTCTGCACTGTCAAAAGAATTTGTAATTATATTTTCACAATGCATTATTTCACAATACACTGTTGTACAATGTAACACAATAGCAGTGACACAAGTGCCTGTAAGATAACTCCTAAAAGGCCTTGGGAAATATAAAGTGTTTCCAGATGGAGAGCACCATTTGTAGGTAAGTCCCGATGATTCAGTAACTGCTAACCTAAAATCTACTTTAGTGTTACTCATACCTGTGCAAAGAGGTAGGGCTTAGACTGTGCAGGTCAATACCACTCAAGCAACTATGAGAAAACATATTGGATATGTTTGTAGCATCCACAGAAGTCACTTGCACATTAGCCTAAAATGAACTTTCACAGAGAGGGGACCTTTTCTCTCTCTCAAGAGAGTTCATCTTTCTTCCTAATTCTGTCACCAGCTTTTGGGGGGGATATCTCTTCATGCCTTAGTTTATCCACTTATAAACTGTCTATATCTGTCTTTTGAGGTCCTATATAATATTATTTTATAAGGTGCTTTGCGATTCTCAGGTAAAGGTGCTGCGTTGTTATTTATATTAGTGGCTGAAATCATTTTTTCACTGTTGGCACTTGGTTTTTTGATTTGCTTTGCTCTTAAGCAGTTTTACTCATAGTTTGCATTTGATTCCTTATGTTCTCCAGAACAGGATGCACACTTGCCCAGATTTCGGGGTCTGGCTTGTATTTATACTAATACTCAAGAATTAAGCACTTCAAGGCATACTTAATTATTAATTTAAAGAATTATCTGCAGCATAGTACATATTTAGTAAGATGCCAATACAGAAAATAACCCAGGGGATAGGTTGGACAAGGCAATCCTCCTGCCAGTGTTACAAGATACTTACCCAATTTACACAGCAGAAACTATAAGAACCAAAAGATGCAAAACACTCCTCAGATGTTTTCAATAATTTTGGAACCATCAGTTCTGACATTTTTATTCTTTAACAAAATGCAAAGTCAAAGAACAACAATATTCTTAGCACTTTTATGGTTATCCAAAGTGATTCCTTTATTGTACACAAGGTAACACTGAAAAATAGCTACTGTTTTCCTCCTATATTTCAAAGCCATTTTCATGTAATAGCACCTGTCTTAGCACCAATAAGAAATCACATTGTGCACGTATTTGTATCTACAAGGTAATTGTTCCAAATACATGGTATTCGAGTCTTGCTTTATATTTTAGCAACTAATAAAATGCAACAATGTGTTTCTCAAAATATTTGCAGTTTAAAAGACAATTTCCTCAAACTGCTCATATGTAGGTTTTATGGTGATATATTTATCAAGCAGACAGACATATATTGAGCAATTCACCAATTACCCCACCTCTGCTCTTGCACATATCTCTAAGGTTTGGGCTGAGATTTAAAAAAGTATTTCTCAGAAGTATTCAATCATTTCTTTGTAAATCTCAAATCAGAGAGATAAAAACAAGTGGAAGAAACTTTCAGCTTCCAAGTAACTTTGAATTGTGTACAACATTCACATAAAATAAAATGCTTCCAAAACTATAATTAATGGAACACCATATGTTCCAATGGATTAAGATGCACCTCATTCGTTGGCTAAAAACAGTTTTTCACTAAAGTAGAATTTTTTTGGTTTTGTTTTTGGTTTTTATTTCTTTAAGACAGCTGTAAAAGGAAGAATGTCAATGGATACTTTTTGGAAGATAAACAATGCACAATTATTTTCAAAACCAAGCCAAATTAAGCTCCTTATCCAATTCCTTTTATAGTCAGTAGCTCGAGTCCTATTAGCTACAACATTAGAGGTTCCAATTCTGCAAGATGAAATGGGGTCCAAACATGAGTTGAGGGTAAGTTTGAAAAGAGCTTGTCCTGTATGTCAGGAGACAGAGATATTTGATTAATGAAAATGTAAAAGGTATATTTTATGGTAAATGAGGAGCCATACGAGAATGTTTACTTGAGTATTTAACTTAAATGGCTCCCCCTTATTTACTTTTGAAATAAAAAGTTCCCTTCTTCAACCTTACTTTTAAATACAGAAATTTATTAATTATAGACAAAATAGTTAGGCTTAGGAGAAATTGTGTCCTTTGCCTTCATCTCAATATGACCTGTTTTGTCACCATTCCCCAAAATATTTCTCTCTGAGAGCATCTTTAGATCCCAAATATCCTGAAGTTCTCCTATATCTCACCTTAGCTAATGACATTCAAATAGACTTTCTTCTTTGTTTATGTAGATTCCTTCTTCAGGTTCCTCATAAAATACATTTATTCAGTCTCCTGTTTCTTGTGAAATTGTTGCATCTCTGTAGCATACTTTCACACATATGCTTCATATGTAGGATATAGAGGTCAGGTCTCACTTTATTTACCATACTCTTTTTCCACAGGCTCCCCTAAGAATACTAACAGCTCAAAAATTACATTCAATCATCTGAGTCAATCTGCTGGACTGAGAATACTCAGAACATGTCCATCCTTACTATGAAAGTCATGGGGAATACAGATTTGGACCAGTATTTTCAAAATGCCCCAAGGGAGTAAGGTACAAAATCCTATTAAAAAGAAATAATAAATACAATTTGGATGCCTAATTCCATCGTGCTCCTTTGACCATCTCAGCACTGCTATTCTTCAAGCTACTGAAGAAAATGGATTGTGTGTCTTAGGACTTGTCTACACAAGGGCACTCAAAAATATTAATCCAAATTAACTGAAGATGATAATATGAAGTGGATTAGACAGACCTCAAAAAGCTCATGTGGACATTCTTATCCAGAATTAAAAGTAAAGTTAATTCAATTTAGCTCAATACCTTTAAAAAAAAGTGTCTCACATTAGGAAAAGAAGCTTTTGAGAGTCCTTCAATCTGATCTCTCTTACACTGGGGTTAATCAGCAGTGACTCCATTGGTGTTAAGCTGTGAGAGTAGAATCAAATCTTATTCTTTCCAGGCTGAGTTGAGTTAATAAGTACTGAAGTTATACTCAGAAATGCCTTCTGAAATGCAACATTATTGACTCTTTTCCTAAAATATTCATATATCCCTCAGTCCAGAAAGTCTAAGGAAAGACTGAAGAAAAAAATAATCCCAGAATAAAGGGGAAAAATTGGATACAATCTGAATATCTATAAAGAACATGGAATCTATGCCATTAGTTTTTATATATGAGCCCCTTAACATGCTTGCAGCCTTAGATAAATGAACACCAAGAAGGAGGGAGTTCTATAGAGTTCTATCATCTCCTCTGTGTGTGCGTGTGCACGCACACACATCTAAGAAATATAAATAATCACTTAGAACTTAATTAAAATTAGTGACTCAATGCTACTACTTAATGATCTGGTATTGTTCCCAGTCTTTCTGGACTATTATAAAACAATCAATCTAGCCAGAAATATCCAAACAGAAGGACAATCTTCAAGGGACCTGAGGCAAGCAGGATATTAATTGAACTGTGAAATAGGGAGAAGGTGGGGGGAAAGATTGTGAAATTAGAACCCATTTACTCCACTGACCTTAATACAAAAGGGCTTTGAGTACAGAAATCAAGTAGGATCTTAAGCAATTTAGCCAAATTTCATGACATAATTAAGTCTAAGTGCAGTCAGTAAATATCAGTCTATGTCATAACTCTCTGTAAGGCAGATTCATTTCTAGGACTGTGTCAGTTTCCAGGCTACCAAGGGTCAAATTCCTCCAGTGGTGAAGACATAGCATAGTTTATTTAGGATGCTCAAAGCCAGCTGGCACTACACCCAGTGTGCATGCTGGGGAACTATTATTGTTCTTGTATTTGCTGGGAAGAACTCATCCAGGGCTCTGATGTGATCCTGGGGTCGAAAGATGCTTTCCCAGGAACACAGGTGCAATAACATTATCAGACTTTTCCTCTGAATGTGCCAGCACTTTACTGCCAGGGGCATACAGCTCCTGGAGTCACAGCAATATAGGAGAGTCTCAGCTCTCAGTTCTTAATGATGATATCACATCTAGCCCACATAATTTTAGTTGAATTTTTTGAGAGATTTGATCCCATACAAACAGGCAGATAATATGGCCAAAAGTGAGATTATAAAAAAATATGCTGTCAAAACAAAAAACAAAACTCTAGAGCTGTCTACAAAAAAGTCCAGAACAGCACTGGGAGTTGCACACTTTTTACCAATATAAATCCCTTTATCCAAAGGTCATAGTTGTTATATCAACAGCTGACTGAATGCAAGACCCCAAGGACCCCGTTTTATCATATCATATAAGACATTAATAAATGCAAAGTCAAGCAAAAGTATGAGTACAAATATAAGAAAAAACTGCTTAACTGTGATGTGTTTTGTGGAAACTTTTAAACTGCAACATAATCATTATGCCAGAAAAACAAAAAAAGTAAAATTTCTAACTGGGTGCCTTAGCATACCATTCAGTTGTATGTGCATAAGCAATTCGACATGCTAATATTAGTATTTTTTAGGTTAAACACCTGTCAGGAATAGCTTAAGAGGGTATACCTGGTCCTGCCATGAATGCAGAGGGACTGGACTCAATGACTCTCATGGTTTCTATGATTCTACTTGAATACTAAACATTAGCCAATTAACTACCTAATTTGTAGAAGCAATCAGGCATTTAAAATTCTAAATACTAGAAGATCTGCCCCCACTGAAGTCAGTGGTGGAACAACTATATTGCAGCCATCAAAGTAGGGTAGCTGGGGTTTTTTTTGTTTGTTTGTTTTTAAATCAGTGCATGTTTCCATGGCATCTCCACTCAGCCTACATTTTTGTCTATCTTGCACCTGATGAGGTGGGCTGGACCCCATGAAAGCTTATGACCGAAGAAATCTGTTAGTCTTTAAGGTACTGCAGGCCTCTCATTGTTTTCGCTGTACACAGACTAATATGGCTACCCCTCTGGAAATTTTTGTTTATGCAACTTTAAATATAGGCACCAAATCTCAAATAGACCTCTAGAAGTGGACCTGCAAAACTTAGAAAAGTGTGTTTATGCACGTAAAGGGGAAGTATTTAATCTTGCAATTATCTCAGTTTTAATATTTGCCCTAACTGTCATTTTTGGTCATTGTCCTGCAATCACATGTGGGCCAGCCATACTGCATATGCACAGAGACTCGCTGTGGGTGCAGCGATCCATCTACATTCCTGCAGTTTCAAGAGCGGGGCCTTAGCACATCTTTACTGGATCAGAATACTTAGACACCTCAGTGTTTCCCATCCTGAAATTATATGAAAACTTAGAATGATTTAGAAAGCCAAAATGAAGCACATTGTATTATTAACTAATCTTACACATAATGCCTTTATTTATTAATTTTTCAACACACAATGGATTGGAGAAATAGGTTTTTATTCCGTCTCTTCTGACCTAACAGGTTACTTTAAGAACCCAAATCACAGCATACCACTGATGGCATCCTAAGATTTTAAGTCATTAAAATATTAAACTGTTCCCATAAGAATCCATTCCATTAAGTTTACTATATTCAGAATTTTTGTTACATACTTAAGCAAATCACAAATGCTTGCAGCATTCCCAAGGAAAATTGTCCCAGACACACTGAAGTGCATGCTTTGGTAGCTGACAAACTGACAAAGTTCAGTTAAAAAGGTTTCACTAGTTAAATCAGTCAGTCTTTCAGTCTACTCAGTGAATAAATATGGTTGGTATTTAAAGTAAAAACACTCACTATTTTTTTTCCTATTCATTTATTTAATATCTTTGAAGAGGTTCACCTAAACCATTAGCTAAAATCATTATTTCCAGGATAAAAGAGAGTGAGGACAGCCACAAAGCTGGCGGAGCAGCAGGGATTCACATGAAGATTCTTAATGTCTAAGAATGATGGCCTTGGAAGAACTTTAAGTTATTACTGAATATGCATTAAATAAAACCCATACCATGAATTGCCTCACCTCTGCTACATTAGCCTTTTTAGTATCACTCTTTCTTGCGGGTCCTGATCCAAACCTCATTAAATTCAGTAATAGTTTATCCGTGACTTCAATGGATCAAGTCATTACTAATTAAGAAAGAATCTTATGCTGCCCACATTTCAGTTTTCTGTCATTAAAAATAGTGACTAAAGTAGGGGTAGTGTTGAATTCTCTGGAATATAGTGGTTTGAAATCACAAGCTCAACTGTGTTCTGCTATGTTATAAAGAAGCAAAATGAAGTACTGGGCAGGAAAGGCTATGGCAGTTAGCCAAAACGGTGCACAGAAACCCATCATGGCAGTATGTGAGCAACTAGCTTCAGGGATCCCACATAAAAGTTAAACAAACAAGGAGTCTTGTGGCACTTTTAAAGACTAACAAAATTATTTATCACATGAGCTTTCATGTAAAAGTTGTCCCCCTCCTCAGGAATAAGAAAGGAAAGGCTGGGAGACAGCACAAAAAATTCCAGAGGGGTAGTCATGTTAGTCTAGTTCAGCAGAACAATCAAGGAGTGTCTGATGAAGTGGGATTTTCTCCCACAAAAGCTCATGCAATAAATAAGTTTGTTAGTCTTTAAGTGCCACAGGACTCCTTGTTTGCTTAGCACAAAAAATGTTAATGTTATACTGACCAGATAGAGAAGAGACAGGTTCAGCAAGCCGCAGATAGTTGAAAGTACTGCTTTAGTACCGCAGCTGTCTGGATTGGCCAAATGTAAAGGGCTAGCCCCAGAAAGGCATAATAGGAAAAAGTTCCTGAAAGAGAGGGCCAGTAATAGGCACAAGTGTGAAGGAAAGTGCTCCTGGGAAAAAGAATGCTATCTTTATATAAATACATGTTGTCAGATGGGACCTGATTCAATGACCATTAAAGCCAATAGAAAGGCATACATTGACTTCAGTAGTAACCCATCAGATAGCCCACTGTATTTACTCCAACCACCTGAGCCAATGCTCGCTGAAGCCCAGAGGTTGTACTGCTGAACACACACCATAGGTATGAGCAGAAAGGTGAATGAAGCAACTACAAAGGGGTCCTGAAGCTGAGATGGGAGTATGTAAAATGATGCTTTGGGTTAAAACGTGTGTGCCTGCAGGTCAGATTCTCAGAGACCTGGTCCTACACATAGAAAATGAGCCTAGGCATTGGGAGAAAAGAAAGAACCTGAAGGGTGATGTACAGGAAAAGTGGGGAACGTTTTTTACTTCATTCGGACTGGTTATTGTATGATGTGCGATTGTAATCTGTTTTCTCTTATCATTAATCATGTTGATTTGATGGGGCTTTAAACAACTGTTGGATATGTCTGACATGCCAGATAGCTGCGTCTTGGTTTGCTGTAAATCTAAAATCACTCAGTACACACCACTACACATCTGACTGGATTTTTCTAGGTTTCCCTGTTATTTTTCCACCATGACTGGTGTTTGCAATTCACAATTTAGTCTCCTCTGCATATTTTATTACTGGATTGCAAATTCTTCTTCCAGGTCAATGAACAGACCTGAGATGTCTGCAGTACTCTCCTCCCAACATTTGCCAGTGTGTGTGGCTTACAGTTTTATAACCTGATGCCAATCCTCATGACTTGAATTAAATTTTCATTTTAGGAGGAAAAAGTATCTTTCAGCAGCAATGTGAGCATTCATGAAGAATTATTCTTTTCACTATAGATGGTGGGCTAGATTCAGCCCCGCTCCCAGCTTACCCAGTACAGTAGAAATGGTGCTTTGGGCTCACTGATCCCAGGGACTGCTTCTAAGTTGCAATATTAGCCTCCCCATGAAACCTTCATGGATTCTTTGACTTGCAGCAGGAGCAAGATCTCGATATACCTCAGCTATACCCAGCAGAAAATGCTCTTCCAACGTGGCATTTAGACCAGATTATAGCCTCTTTATGTCATTTCAGTGTCACAGAGAGGCCATAACTATGTAGAGAATCTGACATGATACATTCACAGCAGTGTTAGCACACCTCAGTGAGGTAGTTTTGGGAGTCTCCTGCTGCTGCTGCCAGTGTGGTACTATGTCTGTGAATAAAGAGGATTTTAACCTCCAGTCAAACTAGCACCTTTGACAACTTTAGTGTCCCTAAACGTAGAAGCACACAACAGCTGCCAGAATACAAGTTGAACACATACCAGATTGAAATACAATAACTGGCACTATATTTCATGACTCAAAAGCACATGGAAACCTATTCATCCTATGAAAACTGGTTCATACCAATTTGTGTAACATCAAAAGATGTTTGTAATTGCTTTTAAACTTTCTCTCTATGTCCTATTAAAATAACACATATTGTGTCCAGCTTCCATATTTCTAAAAATACTAAACAGGGTATAATTTTCTTTCAACAATACAATGAAGCCATTAGTACTATATTTTATGTTAACTGAAGTTTGATTTGCATTTTTAATCAAACTGGTTCTAATAATCCTTCCATTTATAACAGGGAGGCTGCTTGCCATTCATATTGCTTTAGTCACTATCCTTTTCTCATTTCAATTACAAATCTCTCTCCAAGGAGTTTACAACTAGTCTATAAAAATCCTCTCGTGGAGGAGAAAGCTTGGCATACACAATCTCAACCCGGAAACAAATTATTCTGGGTAATCTGGGGAAAAGCTGTTTGGCACCCTGAACTACAAAAAAAAGTTTTGTTTTGTTTTTTAAATGAACTTTTAGGAAATACTTTTTGTGTGTGTGTGTGTTGAGTTACATGTTCAGGAGTCAAAGTGAAATTTACTCTGTACATAGCTGCAGAGACTATATTCAGTAGGCTTGTGCTGGTAACACTAAACAGAATCTGGAACGTTTTTACTCCACTAATCTATGAAAATATGCATACATAATTGTGTTTCATGTCCCTCATGAACCTTAAAGTGTGTATCCAGCACCTCAGTGTGTGTGTGTGTGTGTGTGAGCGAGAGAGCGTGCACAGTCATGTGCACGTAGGGTGTTTTTGCTTCTCACTTTCATAATACAATCACTCTTCGAAATGCCTTTTTCTAAGGCTTACCCCCCTAGATACAATTCCTTTCAAGCTGTGAGTACAGAGACAGCCTTGCGGTGAAAAGGGTTCCATGTTGTTCCTTTTTAAATGCAGAGTGATTTTTTTTCTCATCTCCCACTTAATTGCCAAAAATGGCTGCTTGACTGGTGAGTGCCTATCAACGTTGATGACACCTGGCTAAGGGTGTCTGCTTTCCCTTCGTCTTTAAGAAACCAGTTTGTCCTCTCTTTCTGTCTTGAGAACCCTGCTTGCTACTTCTGTGTAAATTGTTCTTTTATTTAGGACAGACCTATTTAACTACACCTGCCTATTCAGGGCTACATGGGCTTGAACATGTGCTATCATCATCATGCAAGGATAATTTATAACTTTACATATAATAAGCAAAGAGTTCTCTGTGCGACTTTTAAAAGACTAGTCACTTTTGTTAGTCTTGAAAAGTACCACAGAACTCCTTTCTTGTTTTGCTGAACTAGACTGGTATGGCTATCCCTTTGGAACTTGTATATGTAATGTTGCTACACACATTTCACCAAATTATTGGCCAGCAATTTATTAGTTTTCAAATAATGCCTCACAAGGCATATTATGTACAAAAATTATTACAATGATGAATAAGGTGTGAATACAGGCTGCTTTCAGTCACAGTCTCTATGGATGCGTGATACATCTTTTATGGGGCAAAGACTAAAAATGCATCGACAACTATTTAGATAGGCATGCTATTAAAACAGGGTAGTATGTAGAAGCACCTATATGCATGTATACAACGATAGACACATTATCACCATGTTTTTCCCCACATAATCCCTCCTTAGGTTGTCTTACAAAGGCAGTTGGAGATGATGTTGCCCTAGTTTGCACAGAGAGGCAGAATTAGGGGTAGATGTGTTTTAAATCAGTTATTCAGCTTTATTCAAATAATTTATCAATTATTATAGTTAAATAGTTTCTGAAATACAGATCATCATAATTTTAAACTTTAGTAACACCTAGGAATTTCAAGGAGGTTGGGGCCCCAGTATAATAGGCCTAATAGAAATATGCAGCAAATAACAGTTCCTCTCCCCACCCAGTAGTTTGTCACATTAGAGATGTTTGCTACGAGATATCCAATATCCAAAATTCCTATCAGTTCCTATCAGTGTGACTGCACTGAAGTCAAACAACTTAAGCCAAGGAGGATTTTGACCCATTATTTATATTCCTTGGATGGATATAGATAAATCATAGAACCAGGGTTTTAGAGTAAATAATTTGTGTGTAGCCAGATAATTTGCAGTTCCTGTTAACCATTCAGTCACCAAACTCATTAGCAAGAATAGCCAGGCCCTGGGAAACCTGAAAGGAATACAAAGGGAAGGGCACAAAAAGCAAGCACATGATATTCCTTATTTCAGCAAATACAGAAACTACTTTGCAATTAATTGTTCTTTGCTTTTGATTAAAGGTCTTGTTCTAATGTTACAACTTATATTGCCACCATTTATGCTGACAGTCTTTTGCTGGTGTTTTTACTATCAACAACATGTAAGAGATTTCAAGATCAGCCCCCATAGGTCTGCTTTTCAAATTCTCATCTTATCAGCAGTGAAGCATGACATGCTTCATCTATTGTGATTGCCATACTTAGCAAATGTAAAAGTTTTACCTGATATAAATTCTGGAGAGATATGGTGATCGGTACATCCATGGAAGCATTTAAGTCAGCCTGATGAATGTTAATTGCACTGGGAAGGCATTGGGTGGGAACCAGAACATTTTTACAATCGGTGCATATTGTAGATAAGAATATTTCCTGGTAGCCAAACTATTTGCTTGCTATTGAATTAGAGCATGAATTAAGGTTTGATGTACCTGGTACCAGACATCAGAGCCTGTTGTAGATTTGCTAGATCATAGTCAAGTACTGCAAACAACAGAGCAGCACATTTTATATAAGAAATTTACAGTTCCGTGTTACAGTGCAAAACTTTTGTCTCTTCTAAACAATTACTTTATAAAAGAAGAAATCCACAATTTACCGTCTTGCTCAATGGACATAACTACAGTGATACAGTCAAACTCAACACAGATGTCACACACTGGTCACCGGGTTTTACATTATCCCATCTGCCTATACAAAGGGACTTGTGCGCCAGTCACAACGTAGGAGGAGGCAACACTCATACTGAATAAGTCAGCGTTGATATCATTCACCCAAAATATGGGAGACCCAGATTTCAGATCCCTACTCTGGAGCAGAGATTGGACCCTACAGCTCTTACTTATCACAATACCACCCTAATCACTGGGCTGGTGGATATTTCTTTCTATCAATACTTAGTAATTGGGCCAGAGACAGCACGTAAGAGTGGCTCTGTAACTAGGTAGTTAAGGCCTTAACATGGGAGTAGGGGGTAGTTGGGTATCAGTCCCCACTCCAATGATCTGCCCCCTTTACTTCCCTTCCCAGCCCCATTGATTGAAAAAATTGTCATATTTGAGTGAGCCAGCCAGAATGAGCAGTAAAGTTTTGGTCAAAAAATTTCTCTCAGCTCTAGCTGAGCCTGTACCTAGCTTTAGAACTGTGCTTTTCACCTCAAGCTGAAAGACTTACGCTTTTAGTTCTGGAGTCTCCCAGGTCCAAATTACGTGAGCCACAGTGATAGTCATCTCATACACGTGAAAAAAGGCAGCTGCTGTGAGTGCTCAGTGACATACTGTTATGTTACCCCATATATTCAGGATATGTTACATTTGTTCCTGAGTGACACTGGGAAAACTGAACCTTACCCTGCCAACTTTATGATTATATTGCTGATTATAATGATCCAATGGCATGACTATAATACATTTCACCCCTGCAAGCATATAGGGCTTTAATTATAAAAGAAAATCAATTGAATTGATTAGTGGCTCAAACACTCAATAAACATTAATGTTACATTTCATAAGTGGTCAGAATTGCCCTAATTTGGTCCCACTGAAGTCTATAGGAGTTTTACAATTGTTGAATATTATTGAAAATACCATCCTACAGGTCCAGCTTTGGATGCCTTATTCCTGCTGGTGAGTCTTTATCCATATGGAAAGTTATACTTCCACTTACATTAAAAAGTGATCACCAACATGGATAAATTTGTCATAATTAGACCCCAAGAGAAGGAAAAGCATCTCAATCCTTAAAAGGTAATTTGCCAAAAATGATTGCCTTTTACCCACACTTACAGCAGCAATTGCTTAGTCATTTGTCATACAGGCCCTGCACTATTTCTCACATCTTAAAGTCAGATATGAAATTAAAACATAGGATTTCTTCACTGTGCACTATTTTCCAATATTCTGTTTGTAACAATGTGCTTTTAGCTTAGACAAAAATAAAATCCATATTTTAGAGGGGCTTTCCTTCAACAAGGTGTATAAAAATGTCTAACATTGTACTTTAACTGAGCTATAAAAAACCTCATACCCACTTCATTTGCATTTATAATCTTTTGCAATGCCTAATACTAAATTATGCACATTATAATGAAACCTGATTACACCGAAACTCGTAAGACAGCTGGATGTTGTTTTCTCAACAGGTTTTTGGTTTTCCTTCCCAAATAGCTTCATCTTACTCCATTTCCCAAATACAGCAGATGTTCTACAGAGTAGCATCATATTATGAATACCATATTAGCTGTGTTCAAGCTGAAGAATGGTGAATAGTTAAAAACCACCTACTGGTTTCTCGGGATTTTTTTTTTTAATAAGGCATTTACTCATAGTCATCATCATTTAATTTTCCGTGCTTAAACTGCTCACTTTTATGAAAAAAATTAAACCATATTGGTCAATCGTGTCTGATTTTGATTATTAAGGAGAGGCTGCCTCTGCTCAGCAAGCTGACCACTCAATGCCCAGGCCTAAATGCATATCCCATGGTAAATTAATATGCAGTATGGCACTGCTGACATGTCAACAGCATGGAAAAGTGGCTTCCTCTCTTTGTTTTCTGCCTAGAAAGTGAAGACCAGCAGATGTTCTGTTCTTTACTCGCCAAGAAAATTAGCATTTCTTGAACAGATATGCACACAGAGTTGAAGCATCCTGTAGTCATTGACAAAATAAATTCCATCATGGCAATGGGCTGTTCGGAGACAAATTCTTCAGAGTGAATGCATCATGTTAGTGCAAGCAAAGTTATTATACATAAGTGAATGAATAAAAATTATTATTAGTTCTGCAAAACTCAACAGGTCAGAGTTACTATTAAAAAGTGTCTATTTTCCAATTATGAATACCTGTCACTAGGTTCTCTTTTAGTTTCATATTATCAAAATATATTTCAATTATTTACAATTAATCAAAAGGAATATTAAATTACAGTAGATGGTTTTTATCTCATTTGTGTTTATCACTCTTTTTGTCATAGGCTTTAAGGTCAAAAGGGACCATTGTGATCATCTAGTCTGTCCTCCCACACACTGAAGGCCGCAGGACCTCACCCACCCACTTCTGTAATAGACCTATATACTCTGGCTCAGTTACTGAAGTCTTGAAATCATATTTTATAGATCCCTAGTCACAGAGAATTTACTATTTACATTAGTTTAAATTTGCAAGTGACCTGCTGAAGTGGAAGGCAAAGTAGAAATGAAATGACTCCTTTACTCCAAAGGAGCCAGAATTTCACCCTAGGAAATTTGAGTAACGTTCTTTATGTTCTCACTAGGGCTGAAAAACTCATTAGTAATCCTCATAACACCTGTTTATTAACCAAATTTTTGCATAAAGGATGCTATGGTATCAGATAGTTAATCACATTCATTCTCTATATTAATATAGTGTGCAATCAGAATCAATCTCTAAAGAGCCATCTTAAAGCAAGGTGAAGTGAGCTACCTTAAGGAGCTGGCCGTTTTCACTCTTTCTTCCCTCCACCCCTTCTGTGTTCTAAATACTAAGATATTACTGTTATTTTCCAAGCTGCCAGCAAGAGTATTTATGTCTTCATCTAATTTCTCTTTGAGTATTCTGTAAATATAATAGACCCCAGATCCAATTCCACCTCAGTGATCCCCACAGAGTGCTGGCACCAAAACTACCATGGACTTTATGGTAGTTTCATGGATGACCCTGTGCATGTACAAATGAAAATTATTTCCAGAATAAATATTTTGCAAATTTGGTTACACAGTCTAATAGTTAAAGACAGGACCATGGCTGCCCCAGAGAAAGACCATGGGCACGGGCACGGGCACAGGCCCAGGCCCTGCTCCCACAATCCCAATTCTCCACCCAGGTCCAATCCAGCCTCGGGCTCCTGCTGCCACCAGCCTGGCCCCAGTTCCCCGTCTGTGGGTGGGGCCAGGAGAGGCAGGCGCCGCCGCCAATGGCCAGGCCCTGGATCTTCAGGCAGCAGCCAGGCCCCAGATCTTTGGCTGGGACAAGGGCCAGGAGATGCAGGGGCTGCCCCAGACACTCAGGGCATTGGTGTTGGGACTCAGGGCATGTGCCCGGCACCAGCAACACCGCTGGTTAAAGACACGATTTGGTCATGGATTCTGCATCTTTCCAGGAGCTCTGTGACTTCTGGGGAAGACCCACCACCTAACTGTGGGGCCAACCCTCAAGCTGCTGTCCAAGAGCTCATGAGGACCAATCTCATCAGAGCAGCAGGACGGAGCAGTTTCAAGTCCTAGCTATTCTATTTCCCTCCATTCCCCAGGGTATTTTTAGTAAAACTCAGGGACAGGTCACAGGTTTTTGTGGTTTTTTTTGTTTATTTCCTACAACATGTCCCTAACTTTTACTAAAAATAGGACTGGCTCTTGCTATGAGCCACTGAGGTCCTGGCTTAGGGCACCACAGGCTTAGGGGCACCACAGCGCTGCACTAGGGGTGGGGCAGGCCGGCCCAGAAGCCAGACTCCATGCTCCTGCCCCTTCCCAAGCCAGCCACTCTGCCCCAGGGGGCAGAGCATGCCAGCCCCTTGGGCAGACTCTGCTGTCTAAACCCACCACTGGGCTGGCCCTCCCCACCCCTAGGGCAGAACAGCTCCCCCAGGGGAGGTGTGGGAAAGCAGAGCCTGGCCTCTGGGCTCACCCATTGCACCCCTGGACTGGCTGTTTCCCACCCTGGGGGCAGGGCACAGGCCGGTTTCCATCTCACCCCCCCCGGGAGGGGCACAAAAGCTGGTGCTGGGTGCCACAGCCCCTTGAGCTGGCCCTGACTAAAAATACCCATCACAGAATCTTAAACTTACTAATAGTCGTCACAAAACAAACCTCTTTCAAAGAAGCCATGGATCTGAATGATGGAGAGTAGGAGAACAAAAGAGAAATAGCACGGGAAAATCTCAATATATCTCAAATGAATGAAAGCAACAACTGTATATATTATCTTAGACTCAGCGCTACCATAACCCAAAAACTAGTATCTTCAGCAGAGGGTAACTGATCCTCCATCATAGATGCAGATCTGCCCTTTGCCCTGTCCTTTCCATCACCTTCTGCTTTCATTTTTCCAGGGAGACAGGGATATATTTTCACTGAAGGTGCTTGAGGACTGCATCTACCAGTTTAGGTCCAGAGGGAGCTTCTCCATCTGATGAACCTGTTCTAAAACTACTGTTTTACAAAGAAGGGCAATATTTACATTTTTCCTCCACAAAAATAAATATTTTTGACCACAAACATATAGAAATCTCAACTGGCCTATGCATACTTATGGAGTTGTATTTGGAGACAATCATTAAAGTGTAAAAGAAAGGAATTTAAATCCTGCTTTAAGTGTAAATAACCTTAACCATAGTCATTACTAAAGGCTTCCTAATATCATTGACCTCACACCTAACATTATGAGTTCCAGAACTGGAGCTAGCACCCAGTCAAGAAGTGAGGAAAAGGCATCCTGACACTCATGAAACACTTGAGCAACTGATCTTATTCAAGCTTAGTGACTCCATGTATTCTGCATGCCCTGGAACAGAGGTTGATGAATGCAGCACTACACCATACTGAGTTCAGAGCTAGAATACACACAATATTTATAAAGTTACTAATATGTTGTAAAGTCAATATCTGTCTTGCATTGTAGCAGTGCATCCTTTTGAAAAACGCACCATTTTGTGAAGGCAATTACGGAATATTCTTGTCCTAAATACCATGATTAAAGGAAACACTGTTAATGATACCTTAATTCTTAACAGGAAAAAAAATAGCTTCAAACAAACAGTTCTCCTCTCCCCATACCTTTTCCTCATTCAGCATTTCAGATTCTCTTTACCCAGTGTCACATGAAACCTACATTGGGTGCTCTTTACTTGCTTTTCTGTTCATAATCATCAGGTATGAAATACAACCTACCTTGTGCCTGTAAAGTGTCAATATAAGATTGCAACTACATTTGTTTCTATTATGAGCAGCATTTTATGTCAAGCTGGGAGTGTTTGCAGTGGAATTTACACCACTTAAGCAATAAAATGAAAATAATGTTTTGTGGAAAATGCATAAAAATGCATATTTAATGACAAAATCTTGCAAACCCTGTATTAAGCTGGTGCTGAAGTTATCCTTTTCTTGTAAGAGAACTCATAAGTGTATATTCTAACCAAGCTAACAGTGGTCAAATGTTTGAGTGACTAGGATTCGTAAGGTGGTTCTCCACATATTTAGCAGTCAAAGCATTTTAATGAAAAGTTAAAAAATATAAAGTAATAAAATCATAAATGAGATTATTCTGTAGGTGCATCTGGTCACTATTATGAAACCAGAGTTTGAGCATATTGTTCTCAAAGGAGCTCAAGTACATAATATATTTACATTGATTCAGTGAACAAAACACCTATGATTAGCTATTATGACTATGCCTGTAGCTGAGAACTGAACTGTTGCTAATGGAACTTCTGGGATCAAACACATGAATCAGCAGTTGTATGCTACCCACGCCATTTAGGATTAACGATCATTGCAACTTTTGCCTTGCATCTGCACTAGCAATGTTCTAGATTTATGTTCTAAATTCCCATATATATCCTAGTTCTGGTAGGACTTTCAAGGCATTGTCTCAAAATGGAGGCTAGGCTGAATGCTCACTTCATGTTCTTGCTTTCCAAGAAAAGTTTCTACTAAAGCTTTCCAAAGCTAATCTAACGTTGCAAAAGATGTTGCTTGTATCTTTCAGCTGAGCTCTATGTGTCTCCAGCATTATCTGTATGAGTGTGTATATATTTGTATGGGCATATATTTTATACATTTTGACCAGACTAATCATTATATAATGGTAAGCAAGAAGTGAACCAGACAAGTCACCTCAGAAGTAATCAGGTGGCTGTGGTATGTGAGAAGGAGAATTATTTATAGCATTGGTGTTGGGCCATTGAACTCCATCCCCATTTAGCACTCACTCAATGGGGACTGACATTGCCAATCACTGAATCACAGAAGTGTAGGGTTAGAAGAGCCCTCAGTAGGTCATCTGGTCTAGCCTCCTATACTCAAGGCAGAAGTAAGTAATAACTAGACTGTTACTGGCATATATTTGTTTAGTAAAAAAACAACAAGCAGTTGTGTGGCACTTTAAGACTAACAGATTTATTTTTTGCATATGCAAAAAATAAATCTGTGAGTCTTAAAGTGCCACACAACTGCTTGTTGTTTTTTTACTGGACTAGACTAACACGGCTATCCCTTTGGAAACTGACATATATTTGTTTAGCCTGTTCTTAAAAGCCTCTGGTTCTTGCCCAATCCTTGGAGGTTAAGTAGAAAAATTTTTTCACCTTCCACCTTGTAGCAACCTTCTATATACTTGAAAACTTTTCTATCCTCCCTCACTCTTGTCTTCTCCAGACTAAACAAAGCCAACATTTTCAATCTTTCCTCATAAGTCATATCTTCTAGACCTTTGATAATTTTTGTTGCTCTCTTCTGGCCTCCTGACATGTTGCACTCAGAAGTGGATACAGTACTCCAACGGAGGGCTTATCAGCATGGAGATGATCTAAGTGGGATTTGACATGCATGTACACAACTGGGAGTACACATATGCCAGGGAGACCAGCAGCCTTTTGAAATTTTGCCTTTTGCATTTCTTTAATCTTTGAATGAATTTGCTGAAAGCTCTGTTATAGTACTGTCAGGAAGCTGCAAAGGTATAATGAAAGCACTGGTGCCAGGCTGGGCAAATTATGAGCTAGATTTTTTTCTCTGTCCACAGTAGCACTTCATTGGTGTCAATAGCATTTGTTGGGTAGGCTGAAGCCAGGTGATTTTTATTTGAATCAGGAACAGTTTCAAAATCATGAGAGGAAGAGGAAAGCAAAAAAGGATAAGAATTTTAGATACATTAGGCTAAGGTTATACATAAATAACGTTTTTAACTCTTGTTTTAATGACTTTACAATAAATGAACTCTGCCTTTGCTAAACTGTCAACCTTACTCTATTCTCTTTTTTCCTGTATCTCTGTGTCCTTAATTATTTTCTAGAACATACATAACATGGGGAACATCTCAGTCATTTTTTCTAATGAATAGTTTTCATCAAAGAAAAGAAAGAAGAAAATGAGGAGGGCAGAAAGGTGAGTGAAATATCCAAGGAACAGTGAGATATGGGAGTAGGTAATTTTAAAAAGGAAAGAAGGAGAAGCCAGGGAACTATAAACCAATCAGTCTCACCTGAGTCCCTAGAAGACTCATGGAGCAGGCCCTTGACAGTCCATTCTGAAGCAGTTGGGAGACAGGAATAGTCAGAATGGATTTACTAAGAGCACGTCATGGCTGACTCATGTGATTGCCTTCTATGATAACATGACTGCTTCTTTGGATATGAGGAAAGTCAGACATGATATACCTTGACTTTAGCAAAAAGTTTTTGAAACCATTTCCCACAACATTCTTGCTAGCAAGTTAAAGCAGCATGGGTTAGATGGACTATAAAGGTGGATAGAAAGCTGAATAGATCTTTGGGCTCAACAGTACTGATCAACAGCTTGACATCTAGATGGCAGCTAGTATTAAAGAGTGCCCTAGAGGTCATTCCTGGGGCCAGTTTTATTCAATATCTTCATTAATGATCTGGATGGAGTGGATTGCACCCTCAGCAAGTTTGCAGAAGACAACAAGCCAGGGAGAGTGGTAGATAAGATGGAGGGTAGGGTTCTGATGCAGGAGGACACAGACAAATTGGAGGATTGGACCAAAAGAAATCTGGTGAGGCTCAAGGACAAGTATAGAGTTCTGAAGAATCCCATGCACTGCTGCAGTCTGAGCAGCAGCAGTTCTGCAGAAAAACATCTAGGGATTACAGTGGAGAAGAAGCTGCAGATGAGTCAACAGCATGCCCTTGGTGTCACAAAGGCTAACACCACACAGGGCTGCATTTTTAGGAGCTTGCTAGAAGATCATAGAATGTGATCATTCCCTTCCATTCAGCATTGGTGACGCTGCAGCTGGAGTATTGTGTTCAGTTTTGAGCACCTCATTATAGAAATGAAGTGTACAAATTGGACAGAGTCCAGTGTAGGGCCACAAAAATGACTAGGGGTCTGGGGCACATGATTTATGAGAAGGGGCTGAGGGAACTGGAGTTATTTAATCTGCAGAAGAGAAGAGTGAGGAGCATTTGATAGCAGCCTTCAAATAACTGAAGGGGTGTGCCAAAGAGGCTGGAACTAGCCTGTTCTCAGTGACGGTAAACAACAGAATGAGGAACAATGTTGTCAAGTTGCAGTGAGGGAGGTCTAGGTTGGATATTAAGAAAAAAAATTTTTTTTTTAATTGGAGCATGGTGACAACTGGTATGGTTGCCTAGAGATGTGGTGGAATCTCCATCCTGAGAGGTATTTAAGACCTGGTTTAAAAAAGTCCTGACTTGAATGACTTAGTTGGGGTTAGTCCTGCTTAAAGCAGGGGATTGGGACTAGCAGTCTCCTGAGGACCCTTCCAACCAGATCCATGATTAGGTAACAGCCCTAAACTCTAATTGTTGTGGGGAGTGTACTCATTCTTTAAATTCATTCTACCTATTTAAAAGTAAAAAATAATTTTCCATGTAGATTTCAATTTCTAAATGATCAATAAATCCTGCCATACTTCCCTTCAAGCATATCTGCCTCCCTGCTTGCAGATCCCTGTACCAATGAAAACTTTTCCACTGGAGTCCAAGGAAAAGGGAGAACATTGTCTTGGAGCTGATTTGTAGTGAACGGATTCTGCAGGAAAGGGGCAGTCCCTGGGAAGACAGGGTCTCAGCACACAGATGCCATAGGGACAGTTAGCCCTTCTGCTTCCTGTAACAATGTTTCTTTAATATTCTCACTTTCTTATCTATTCTTCTCAAAATCCCAATCTGCAGTTTGAATAAAAACACCTTGTTTGGTGTGCTGGAATAGACTAACAGACTATCCCTCTGGAAGTGTCTGAATTGACCTTGTGACTTGCCCTTCACTGCATGCATATACGTCTAATGTACTGTAGTTGCCATTTTATATATCTGATCAAGTGGGATTATACTAACAAAAACTTACGTGATAAATAAATTTGTTAGTCTTTAAAAGTGCCCCAGGACTCTGTTTTTTCATTTGATTTTTGAGTCTCAGACTTCCATATTAATTTGCTTGATTCACATACAAGTGGGAAAGCTGCCTTCTTGACTGAAACAAGCAGTTGAACTGGGGACCTCCTGAGATGCGTACAAACATCTACAAAGATTGAGCTAGAGAAAGGCCCTGTAACTAAGGGCTGTAATAGATTCATAAAATGGGGAATTTGCATAATGCTTTGTGGCTTACACAATTAAAAACTCTTCAGAAAAAGGAAATCATGGATATTATTTCATATATAAAATTGCCAATTATTTCCATTAAACCCAAATGTAACTTCCCTTTTAGAAACAAAGAAAGAAAATGCTTAATTAGCAAAAAAAAAAATCAATACCCTCACAAGCTGGGATACATCTCTTAAATGAATGGATGTATGTGTGATGGATTTTGAGCTGCTTTGTAATAATTTTTAAACACTGTGTATTTATTTGATTATCAGGCCAGATTATCACAGGGGCTTTAGGGGTTTAAGACCCCTGTCCTGGCTCCAAAACCCATATGATACACTGGCGCCCCTCCCACATCACTCAGCACTAGTAGGGCAAGGATGTTGAGAGTGCTCCTGCACTGCTGGCACTGTGGGTAGCATGGGGGGGCAGGGCCCTGGACCCAGAGGCCAGGTTCTGCACTCCCACCCCATCCCTGGGCTGGCTGATCTGTCCCTGGGGGTGGGGTGGGATGGGGTGAACCAGTGCCAGCTTACTGCACCCAGGAGGTGAACATAGATGGCACGGTTGCAGCCTCAGCTCCAGATTGGCACAGCTTTCCAGGGTCTGTGGCAAGAGGTAGCCTGGGGACCCCGGTCCGGTTGGTCAGGTGTTTGATCTATTAACATACTGATTTATTTCAATATGGGATCTTCAAGAATAACAAGCAGGAATAGAAGGAACAGCTCATAACAACACATGCCTCCACAAACCAAGAGTTTTTAAGAGACAATTGCACAACAAGAAGAGGCCTCAAATAAGATCAAAAGAGTTGTGGTAGGTCAAAAAAAAGGAACACACTGAAGAAATAGGGGTAGAAATTCAAGAGAATCTGGCTAATGTTTCCAGGTGCTCAGTTTTTGACTGGAAAGTCCAAGGACCTATCAGTATTTGGCTGATGAACTGGCCAGGCAGCATAGATAGAGATGAGAGTTTGTCATGCAGGAGGGGCATCTTCTAATAGGGCTGCCTGACTGCTCCTGGAGCTGGGGTTTGCAAGTCCCTTGGGACTGCTCATGGTGGAGTTGATGGGTGAGAACAGTGACAAGGGCAGAAAAGAGAGGAACAAGCAAGGGTTGGGACCTCAAGGAAAGAGGCAGAGCAGAGAGTGGAGCACTGGGGATGAGGTGGAGTAGGGACAGCCTGATTTTCATAAATTAGAAAGTTGGCAACCCTAAACCTGACTGAGGTACAGGAAACTGAAGGTGTCTGAGAAAGTTAGGCATTTAAGTTACTGTCAGGGGTTGGCATGTGTTCAGGTCAGATTGACACATTAGTGGAGTGCTGTTTCAAAATGATTTTTCCCCTAATTGCTTTATTTCTCTTGCCAAAATACAAAATTCTTGTTATTAAGATGACTGACTGATTCCTGTTTACCACTTGTCATAGACTCTCAAAGGGAAGAACCTCAGATCACAAACTCAGTTGATCTGCTACCAGTACACAGGATAGTATTACCTAGGGCCTGGTCTAACACTGGGGAAAATGCAGAATTTCACCAAAGGGAGGCAAGGCACAAGACCTGATACCTGAGGGGTATTCAGAGACATCAGAAAGGCAAACAAGCTGCAGCCCTGGAACATTCATTCATTTATGACACTGTTCTTGTGTTTGACAATACAAGAGAAAGGTTAAAAAGCCTTTCTGCCTGATGAATTGCACTTTAAACTGTACCCAATATATAGCCCCTCTGATAAAGTAAGCTACAATACCATGAGGAGTGTGAAGAAAAGCTACAGTTTTTTAACCACAAAAGCTGAGGGACATACCTACTCATCATCATCACTGTTCAGAGACAGTTGAAAACTGTCTTTCCAGAAGAAAAACAAATACTTGAAAGACTCATCATTTAGTCTTAACATAGGGAATAATGTGGATGGTGTAAATAATTTACAGGATCCACAGACTCTAGGGAGTAAGAGAAGGCATTCAACAACACTAAGATTCAATACATTATTCAGTATTTCACTTCCTGTTTTATCATTCTACTCATGTGGCTTTCAGATGTGCAGACCCATATTCTTACTCTTATTGAAAAGATGTTACTGTCTTGTCTCCATACTACCAGAATTGTAAAACTTTAATTAAACCATTGGATCACTTCTTAAGGGTATCATTTTCTATAGCCTTTCAATGGTGACCCATCTAGAACATTAGAGAGTCAACTCAAATTTTTACAAAAAGAACTGTTAACATATTATGCCTATTAATGACAGTTGTGTTGTAGCTAAAATGTACATTTTGATAAAATATTAATGTCTGCAATTCATTCTTCCATAATGCATTTCATTTAAAGATTATTTCATTTAACCTCTCCTCATATAGTGAAGACAGTAATTAAGGTAGCTTGGGGAAAAATATCCTTTTACACTCATTTATCTTTGTTATTCTGATTTATAAGGAACTCAAGAAATGACTCATTTTTAAAATTTATATTTACTTTAAATAGAAGAGACTAATTTACAAAACATGGAATAGCAGAAGAATGTGGTTAAAGAACTAATAATGCATATGGTAGTTTTAATAAAGCATTGACTGTGAACCGCCAACAAATTACAGTTCCATTGCTGATGAGGATAGCCTCAAAAGGCAAAATCCTCCTGGTATAAGATGATGCAAGTCCAGGGAGTCATATCTGCTATAGATTAGCACTCTCCACCCCCAACACTGTTGTTTTTCCTTTTTCAGATACATATTACATTGGTTTGATTAAAAATAAATATTTCTAACGTATCCAGTGGATGCAATTTCCTTGTTAGAAGTATAAGGAATCATTACTCTAGAATGCAGTTCTATTCTGAAAAGTGACTATGTTGAAATTGTATCTTGCTCAGCAGAAAAGCTCTTATTGTGCATTAGTCAGAGCTGCTTACTATAAATAAACAAAAATAAATCTTTACTTTTTTTAAAAAATAAACAAACCCCTTCTATTAAGGTATGCCTTCACTACAAGCACTACAGTGGCCCAGCTGCAGCTACAACACTGTAGTGTAGGAATGTTTCCATCATTGTGGTAAATCCATGCCATTGTGAGGTGGCATCTAGGTCAATAGAAACTTTGGTTGCCTTAACAATGTCTCTTGTGCATATGAATTTTTCACTTCCCTGAGCAGTTTAGCTAAGATGGACTTAGTTTTTAGTGTAGGCCAGCTCTGAGTCTTGCATAACCTACAGAACCAAGAGCAAAATGCCTATTCTTTTATAGCTTCTGACTCTTCAAGAGAAAATTTGTTGACCAAATTCCATTCGGCTTACACCTGTGTAAACCAATTATAAGCAAGGTGTGACCCATGTCATATTTTGGCCCAAACTTTTTTTTTTTTTTTTTAATATTGTTCATCATACGCAAGACAGAAAGAAGCTACTTTGACTTTCATATCACATCTTAAGTTGGTGGGTTTGGCAGAATGTTAGAAAGGAAACTTTTAGGCTGACATTAAACATGGAATCTCACAATATCATTGTTACAAAGTCACTTTATCAGAGCAGAATCATACTCACAACAACAGGTATTTTTTACTTCTCCAGTTTATTGATTCTCCTGTGTCATGACTGGTTGCCTGTAGAACTTTCTTTTTAAATACAAATAATAAGCTTATAAAAGAAGGAACAAAGAAAATAGCCAATCATATAACACTGGAAAAACAGAAAAAGAAAAAATAGAGTAACTGATAAAAGCAATCCTAGCTTCAGCTTCTACAATTTCCATATTAACGAGATATATTTGCTTGTACAAACACTACACAAAATATTGGCAGTTATCTAAGAAAGTTGTACTGTGTTTATAAAATGCAACACTACTTCAAAATGTTGGGACTCTATGAATAGAAAACATATCTTTTTCATTACCATTCACAGCACCCACAGTTCCTTGAAGATACTTGCATACCATGGAGGATTCACTAATGCTCTGTGTCTTTACAATGGTTCTCAGTTTACTTTGTCCCTTGGCACCATTGGCTGCTGTAGCACCCAGGCTGTCAACTATTCCCCAACTGTCTTTTACCCTGGACCCTCCAAAGAGATTTCACAGTACAGAAGGGCTGATGAAGCCCCACAAGCTGTGAAGATTAGCCATCTCCTCCCTCTCCGACCTCACATCTCCTACAGCACAGGGAATCTGTTCTGCAAGATTTCACCATGCAGGAGCTTTCATGAGATACTATGGACATTGGAAAGCTGTCAGGGATATCAATCTCCCATTCATTGCTCCTTCTTCTACCTAGAGACTCCTGCTAGAGCTAGAGGGGACAATATGACCCAACTGTTTTAGTGACTAATGCAACTCTGAAATGTCAGCTGTTCTTTCTACTTTATTTGCATTCAAGCTAAGCCATCCCAGCTGTCCCCATCAAGGCAGTCTCATTAACAAAAACTCTTTCCTTACTATTATTTTATCACTTTTTTCTTGAACATTTGAAAATGTTTTTGTTATTTACCATTAACTGTAGAGAGTGCAAGGTGTGTGCTGAACCTTCATGACCCAGTCTCCTCTCCTTACTGATGGTGGATCTTTTGTTGATTACAAAAAGAGAAAAATCAGGAAACATGAGGAAGAGGAGATGAATTTACAAACTCTGTATTTAAGTAGAAATACTCCTATGTGATTTCAAAGCAGAATAGGAAAGGGAACCTATTGCCCATCAAAGAATTGATTAGGTCGCCAATAAACATTAGGATTATATGTCTCAAACAATTGACACACCCATGTAGAAAGAATATTGATCTTTTGGGAATAATCAGATTTATTTTTTTTAAAGGCAGAGCACATTATTTTCAACTAACCTATGAAAATAACTATTGTAGAAATACAATATAGCAATAATTATTCTGAAATGAATACCAGAAAAGAGCTTTTTTTTAAATTATCATCCTCATCACTGGATTAAAGTGGCCATCTCCTATACAATCAGACAGCAATTACTCCACCTCAATTGTTTCTGGATTCCTAGAGGTGACTGAAAGAGATAATACATTCTAAAATAGGTTTCAACTTTTTGGATTTTATATTGTTGCTGCTAAAACTTTTGAAATGACAATGCATAAAAATCATAAATAAATATAAAATAGCATATAAAAAGAAAGTTAAAAGCAAACCAATATAAAAACCTTTCAGCTGTACCACTTTAAGTGAATGTTCTATATTAATCTGTATCATCAGTTCTCTTAAACATAGAACAGATTCAAACCACTGTTGTAAATCACTAGAAGAGAAAGCATTCTAATCTCTACACAGCTCCCATGTAACCAAAGGGTCAGTTTTGAGTTGCAGACCACCATCTGTGCCCAATCCATAAGGTCTGCTAGAGGTGACAGCTTTTTAGGCTGACGCTTCAGTTCAAGAAGCAGAAACTCCTGCTTTTAGCTGTAGCAGAGCACAGTTCAACCACTGGTATTGGCCAAGATTCTCATAATCACACTAAACATCTTTGTTCTGTTTACTAACTGTGGCTCTCTCAACCCCTGCATTACTTACTATGTCTCTCTCAACTCCTCTGCTGACTAATAAAGCCAACTTGATCAATATTCATCTCCTATCCCACTCTCATTCCACTCCGTCTCTATCCACCATGTGTCTACTCTTACTTCATTCAAAATCCCTTTGAAGACTAACTTCTACCAGATAGCTCACCAATCCAAAGTTCACGTAATTACTGGCAGAAAAAGAAATAACTATCCCTGTAAGGAAGCACCATCATCTGATAATTGGATGGCCTGTTGATTTAGACCCAATCTAGCAAACTGATCTTCATGAGCACAACAACTCAATGATGTTGTGTAGGCATGAGAATCTTCCCATATTGATCAAGTAACATATGTGGGGTTCTTAACTTGTTAACTACTTAGGGCAAAGGTCATGTCTTCAAATTAACATTCTCAGTTCTGACTAAATAAGCAACATATGTGCAAAATATATGGTTTCTACATGTCTCTAAAGCATGTGCACATCAATGCCCAAACTCCTTGACGTAACTTATTGTTTTGCATTGCAAACCAAATAAATTTTTAAAACCCTCAGAGATCTTGATAAAAAGATAGCAATCTAATATAAAGAGGGCATTTATTTGAGAAATGCCATCAAATCTGACAATCATTTTCCAGTGTAAGTCAACAAAGTTTGTTTCAATAAAATGTAAACGGAAACCTCCACAGTTAAACTTATGAGGGAAGAGAAGAGTGATTCTTGAAAAGATACGAGTCTATTGTAACTATTGCTAAAAGTAAGTTATCTTTTTCTCCAATGTGCATACAATCCCATCAAAACAGAGCAGGACTAAGACAGTCCCTGAAATACGAACAAATAGAGCAGGCCAATTTAGACAGGATTCTTTCTCCACGTGTACATATGTATTCAGACAAACCCCACACATATAGCTATTATACATGAAAACTTGATGAAATCCATAAGATAAATGAAAAATGAAATCATTATGGTGGAGCAAAATAAACTTTTGGCTGTCTTTTTAACTACATACAGACGCACATCTTTCTTTCTGTATAACAAGTATAATTAACACAAACAGCCTGGGTCATGGGTGGCAGTCACATGAAGCAAATAAGGGACTGGGGTTGTAGGAAGACACCAAGTAGTGCCACTTGGCAAGAAACACAGCAGCTCAGGAGGAGGAGAGAACAGACTTGTAATGGAGGACATTCGTATGCTCACTAGGTTTCCTCTGCCATTCAGCAACAGGGGAACAGAAACAGATGAAGCAGATATCAGGTGTGAGCAATCGTTATATTTCTGCATGCTGATTTCATTTAAGAGAAGTACATTAGAGAAGGATTTTTGGGAAGTCGAGGGGTGAGGGTAAGAAATGAGTAGAAGTAAAGGAAGCACAGGCAATTTCATGCATGTGTTGTTATGACTGATGTTCCAGAGGCTGAAAAAGATGTGAGGGGCCTTAATTGTTTCCATGGCTATTAACTTTGTCATCTGTAATTACAATTCTGTTTTGTCCCTGACTAACAGCCTAAAGGAAGTGGGCCAAGGGATAAAATTTAATGGTGACACACAACAGAAGATGAACTGTAAGCACAGATCTAGAAAAAAGATAGGAAGTGTAGCATTTGTAACATTTCACAGTAAAATAAAATTCCTTTCACATATCTGTAGTGGAGCTATTGCTGCTACTGAGATGGGCTCAGTAAGTTTTAGACAAGTGAGGACTGCAGAATTGGGCCCAGTCTGCCTAAACATAGAATATGGAATTTGCCCTATAAACTCAGACCATTTAACCATCACATCAGTGATGGTGTCTTTGAGCAGTGGCCAATGCTTCTGAGGTATGTGAATCTACTCTACCTACTTCAGAGATCTAATTATTGAACTGCTGTGCTGTACATAAGAGTTACAGGTTGTGAGAGAGGCAGTTCTTGCCAGTGAAGGTGGTCAATTCATGATTTGAAGCATGAGATTTGGTTACCTTTGTGACAGCTTGGTAATTAGAAATGCCATTACTGGCCATAACATTATCCAGCCCATTTTAAATTGCTGTTACTGTATTTAATGCTGTGACCTCCTCTGAAGGTGAAATAAACAAGATGACTGCACGTGAGGAGCCAGATTGCTACCTCAGTTACATCAGCGCAAATCTGGAATAAGTCATCTGAACACTAATGGTGTAAATCCAGAATAACTGAAGTCAGAATCTGGTTTTATCCAAAAGATAATCATTAGGGTTGTGCAAAAATAATGTGTGTAAGGTTTTTTTTTTTTGTTTGTTTATACTTTAAAGGGAAAAATATCTTTTTTCTATATTGGAAAAAAGCATCATGTTGGCCAATATGTTTTAGTTTATACAACATTAAACATGATTTTGTCTTTAGTGTGGATGAGCACAGTTATGTCTTAAAACATGTTAGCTGGTCATGGTTGATGGGTTTTTCCCCTCAACATAGATAAAACTGTTATGGTTTTACCAGTATGCCAACAACTTTCACATTCTCCATCTGCCATCTTGTTGCCTACCTACCAATTAAGTTGATCCCCAAGTTCATACAAAAATCATAGCTACAATAGTCTACTTTTCCTGTCACCATTCTAAAATGAAATTAGCTTTTGCGATGGCCCAGCACTTCTTTGTAACATTTGCAGTGTTGTAATGATGCTGGTCCAGAATATTAAAGAGCAAAGTGGGTGAGGTGGTATCTTTTATTTGACCAACTTCTGTCACTGAGAGAGAGAGAACTTTGTCTCTTTCACCAGCAGAAGTTGGTCCAACGAATGTATTGCTTCACCCACATTGTCACTCCAACACTGTTACGGCGATAACATTTACATAAAGCTGAGAAACAAATGTAATTAAAACAAAATTGTAGACCACACACACACACACACAAAGAAGAAACAAACAAACATGATAGCTTCTTATTTGATGAAAGGAAGAGGTTCCAAATCATCTGAACTCTTGTGACATTACATTCAAGTGATTTTTGGAAAATTAGATCAACAAATATTTAAACATGCATCAGAAAGGCAGAATATTGCCATTCACCAGAGCTGGGAGCCAAAGAGCTAACAGGTAGAGTGCTTTTATTGTTATTCTCTTTATCCAGTCATCTGAAAAGACGGAGGAGACTGCTTCACTGCCACTGGCAGAAGTCATCGTTTTCATGGTGTTGCAACTCTCATGTTTAAACAGAGCAATATATTTGGAAATTTCTTGTGCAAATGTGTATTTAGGAGAGAACCACTCACACAACCCCTTTGATAAGTGTTTGTGAAACAAAACCAAAGTTACTATGAAAAGACTTCAATGTTAGGTGCCACCCATCCACGTTTAACTTTCAATCCAGAGAACTCCATCCAGGTAAATAAACTGGAAGTTGGAACTTGCATTGTTATCAGTTGCCAGCCATCGTATATTGTTTTAAATGATTGTTTATGCTGCTGAGTTACGGAAAAATATGGAGGCAACTGAACAAGGTCATGACACGACCAACAGTAGCCATGCCAGTCATTCTCATATAAACAGTGAAAGGGACAAAACATTAGTGCTTTATTGTAAGCTATTAGAAGAGCTGTGCAGAGTTGTTGTGATTGCCTCTGACTGAGACTTCCATGTTTGCTGAGTTTACCTGGATGCATGTAGTCTGAGCCAATGTATAGCTTAACCCCCATAGCACCAACCAGAAAACAGGAGTGATCAGATCTCTCTCTCACACATTATATACTGCATACAATCATAGCTCTGCAAAATTACTAAGCTTCAAAATATGAAGAATAGGTTAATTAACAGATAAAGCTAACATATTTTTGAAGTGTCTTGGAGACCGTGGGATATAACCATGGCATGTATTTAATGCTACCGGACACTGCTAAGGAGTTACGAAGTCTCATTAAACAGCAGTGAGCAAAGTTATTCATTTGTAAATTAATGAAATGGGATCATGTTCTGCTTTGCCTCACCCATGCAAGGAATCTTGTCAAAAAATTAATGGAAATATTTAAATGAGTAAGCAAGATAGATCTGGTCCATAATAAAAATAGAAAACCAAAGAATATTTGTGTCTTTCAAAGTTTTATTGAGTCTAGGACACAATGAGAATTGTCTTCTAAAGAATTCATTTCTCTTTCTAACTCTTAAGCGTACAGTGTGCCCAGACATTTGCTAGCATTGTCATCAGCCAGCTGAACAGCCAGTAAGATTACTGCAGAAACCCCATTTGAAGAGATTGTTTGCACAACTGCCCTGTCCCATTTGAAATACTTCAGTCTGTAAGTACCGATTAGAGGAAAATCCATCATATTACTGAAAACAGCTAATGAAGGCACCGTGAACCTTTCCTTCCCTCACCAAATCTGTCTAAAACGGAGACCAAAAGCTGCCCCAATAATACATGAACATGCATTATGGGGGTTCACAGGTTAATAATCATTGCTGTAAATGCACACAAGGGACAGTGAACCACCAACAGAAAAATAGTTCACTAAAAGCCAAAATACATAAAATACACAATATTCTTAAATGGGTGGTGGTTGGCTGGTTTTTTTTGTTTGTTTGTTGGTTTTTTTGGTTTTTTTTTTTTTGTTTTGTTCTGTTTTGTTTTTTGTTGTTTTGTTTTCCTTTTTAAAGCCAGGGGAAGTGAAAGGGACATTGTCCTTATTCCTTCATCCCAGACTGTGGCAGGCTATTTAAGAAATAAGGCTCACATTATTCATAGTAAAAATAAAAAATACAATTGGGATTTAATTTCAGGAACAAAACAATGGAAAATCCCAGACTCTCCAATACTGAAAGGAAAAGATCTTTTTGCTAGCTGCTTATTCAGGTGATTTTCTGGGTGAAAATGTCAAATTGCAGGAATACTGACATTGTAACACCTAATCAACAAAATCCTCCAAACTGAAAGACCACATGTCAACCACCATCTCTGCAAAAGTGAATGGAAAAAAATGCCCATTGAATTCAGTGGAATTAAAAGTTGGTCTTAAGTATTTGTGTGACATGATTTCAAAATAGTCAATGGGGAAATCCTAATTTTTGTCCATAAATGAATAGTTTGTATTCCAAGTTCTCATGAGGATTAAGCATTTTACCATATATTTTAACACCATTCTTTCTGAGATGCTATAAAAATTCCACTTGAGCATCAGACTAACTCCACACAGAGGAACCAAATTAAAAAATGGGTTCCCAGATGCTTTTCTTTTTTCACTTGTGCACTTTCAACCCTCAGTTTCCTTGTTCTTGAATACTTTAGCACCATTAATATCATCAGTATTTAACTCACTATAATCCTAGCAACCTTACCTGCATGCATCTATAGAAACTAGTTAACATAGTGTTCATCTACAGAGTGAATTTGCTACCAGCATATAGCAGGGCAAAACTTTTTTCCATGGCTAATTTGGGGTTCAGCTTTATAGTATGATATCAAATGTCAACACTGGTTGAAATAGGTTGTCACCGTATTGCTACTTGGAATCCAAAGAACTGCCACAAATGTCACTAGACAAGTTGAATGATCCAGATTTGAATATACCAAGATGATAACTAATTTCAGGGTTACATACAGTTATGTAGCATTTTACACTTACATAGCATGCACTTACATTACATACCATTTTTCTACCAAAAATCACAAAGTGCTTTACATCCATGAAAATGCATTACCTGCTGATGCATGGACAGAGAAACCAAGGTGGTGGTGGTTGGCTGAATTACACAAGGTCATGTAATGACCCAGACATAGAACCCAAGTCTCCTGAGCCTTCTGCCCAGTCTCTAGCTACTGAGCCACACTGAAAGAACTCATCCTTGGGATTTTCCAAATATTCTACATCTGTCACTGAACTCAGCAGTACCTACTGTGCTGCTTGCTCTCCGTTTCAGGGAATAAGTCTTTATCTGTATCATAAAGGGCCACACATATTTATGAGAAAATAATATGAGAAATACACGTAAATACTACAGTGTTTATTAGTTTTAGTAGCACACTGCAATTCTTGGAGGAGGGGGAAAGTGGGGTGTACCCTGAAGGGGGGGGGGTTGATTTGTGGATTCACCAAACACAGACAAAGACCACTTAAAAGAAGGCTGATATTTATTAAACACCAGAGTAGTATACTGATAAGTCACGCTGAGCAAAGCAAAGCAAAATATAAAGTGGCGAGAGCTTACATCCCTTTCAGCAACCAGGGACCCCGAATGGCTGTGGATGACCCCAACGAGATTTCTGAGGCACCTTTCTCATAAGGCCTATTCGGTGAGGTCCAGCAATCACAAGGGTTGTGCCAACATATAGCATAATTCAGAGGGGGCAGGGGAATCGGGCCCACCCTCCCTGAACAGGCTTGGACCAGCCAAGCTGGTTCTGAAGAACATAAAAATGTACAATAAGCGAAAAAGAAAAAAAAAAAAAAAACAGGCCTGAACACCAGCTAAAATCAAAACAAAGGCAGACCATGGTATGATCTTTCTGGGCAAACAGCTCAGAAAACAGGTCCTGGGAAGGCCGTTCCCCTGGGAAAGGCTGCAAGCATTAGTACACTGTCCATTACAAACATCTTCCAGAGTTCCCTAAAACCTGGGGCAACTGCCCTGGATCCTGTGCTGCTGCCTTCATTAGGAAGGGGAGGGATCATGGAGCCCAGCCTCTGGGCTCGCCCATCTTACTCCCAGGGTAGAACAGTCGGCCCAAGGGCAAAGCAGGAGCACCAAACCTGGCCTTTGGGCCAGCCTGCCTGCCCCAACCTCCGCGAGCATGGGGGATAGGCTGAGGGCTCTCTCTATAGGCCAATTGGCCCTAGGCTCCACCCACCCCTTCAAGGATGGCCATCTAGTAGTATTATAGTAGCACCTAGGCACGTGTGTCATGGATCAGGACCCCCAGGAGTTTCCCTAGGTAAGCAGAAATTTAGTATTGCACTGTATGAGATGTAAAATTTTCCACTTGCCTGTGAACTTATTCCCAACCCAAAGCCCCTCACTAAAGGATAACTCATCCATGACCACAGACAGTTTGACATTCCTGAACTAGACATAGCTCTGATAACCACCCATGTGTACAAAGGAGGCCACCCAGCAACTCTCTTATTCTGTTTCATCTGCTTCCCCTAACTCCAGCTCACTACACAGTCCTTTGTTTTTGGAAACTCCCCTCATGTTCCCATCACCACCAGAAGAGCTCCGAACTCTGACGGGTGCTTCAAGGTGTGCCTCAATTAACTAGTACAACTGTAACCTTTAAGGTATGCTGTGCATTCACTGACCAAAATGGTCCCAGGTCAAAAAACCATCTCACAAATCAAACCATTTCCATTACTGTAAACTATGGACCCTGCCAGTCCCAAGACATACGAGAAACTTAAACCTGTATGCCAGGTTTTTTAGGTTGAAACTTAGGATTTAGGATGGTCAGAAATATGTGGACTAATTCACGAAAGGGGGTAAGCATCTCCTTTGAGGGGAACTTCACATCTCCCTATAGAAAAAAGGTTGCAGGTGTTCAGCATCATTCAGGATTTAGCCTTGTTTCTCTTAGGTCATTTTTATATTTTTGCTTCCCATCCTGACCAGCCACAATGGGCTTGATTCACAGTTTGTAGAATTCACAGGCTTCGGTAGAGGAGAAATGCCAACACATACAACCTGAGAATCTAGCTAATACCTGTTGAAAGACGCAAACAGATGAAATACATTCTTTCAAAACTAAGACCCTTGGGTCAAAGGTTTGGGTCAGTTCCTTCTTGGTTCAACCACTGCTGCCAATTACTGTGTTTTACACTGGTAAATGTGTATGCAGTTTACGAACACATGCAAGAACTGTTATGTTTGTGCAACCCCTCTAATAAAAGTCATTTAACTAAATTTATATTTAGGTTTTAAATAGCTGTAGCTGTTTGGTTTGCACATCTAGGTCAATAAAAAGTGTGATTATCAGCACAGAATGACCTAAAGTACTGCTGCCTAATAAAAAGAATCTCAGTCATCTACCTTAATTTTGCCTCAGGAACAATAGTCAGCATTATGAAGAGACACAGTATCGACATTTTTATGGCTCTGAATCAGTTCTAATGCTACATCATCTGCAATAAATGCCCCATAACAAGCACCCATTTCATCAGGAATAGATAAACACTGAAATATCTGATTAGTCTTTGATAACCTTGGCTACACTAATAGAGTAACTGCAGAGACTAAAATAATCATGTGCTGTTACCCTAAAGCCATGAAACATCCATTTGCTCCCTCAGAAATATTATCTAAAAATGGAGACCAATGGGGTAGATTCACAGCTGTTATATCCCCTTTGAAGTCAACATGGACTGTCTCTAACAAATCTGTCTCAAAGCACAGTAAATCAGAAGACAAATTTGTAGCATATTGTGTAGGTGGACCACTAGCAGCCTGGGCATCCTGTATGTGGGAACAAATGTATTTCTAAGTAGCTTGGTATTAGATAGGGTGGGTGGGGGTTGTTTCTTTTGACTTTGGAGAAGTGGGTAGAGAAAAACAAATCACAGACACTTCATGGGAAAAACCAGAGTAACATACATCATTACTTTAAAAAGTCATTTATTGCAGCATCTCTCTGTCTCTCTTTTCAGTCTCAATCTCAGAGATAAAATTATAACATATTAGAAGGAAAATGTAATTAGTAATATTCTGCATTTGTATACAATTCTACGCTCACCAAAAGGGCACATTAACAAATGAACACATTTCAAAAGTAGAAATCTTCATTTTACAGATGTTGAAACTGAGGTAGAGATGATGACTTGATTAATTTACAAAGGAAGTAATATTTCTTGATTCCCAATTTTTGGCTTAGTCCACAAGTCCCTGATCTTTCTGTAATATATATGCTACTGTAGTGAGTGCTTTTTTAATCCAGCAAGTCATAAATGTCTGATGAAGAGGATCTATGCATATCAAAGTTCCATCAACAGAATTGCTGATCGTCTTAGTAAAAATATAGATAATGGTTGGATATGTAGCATTTGTAAAGGAACAAGCATTGTTAACAGTCTGCATGACTGAAGATGGACTTCTCAGTTTCCAATCTACTAAAGGATCTTATACTCATCTTTTCTGATCTAGTGAATGTGGGCAAATGGGTAATTGCTCAAGGAATCTAGAATCTTTATACCTAAAATGGGAAGACCAAGTCTCAGAGTGATGTTAGCACGCTTTCAAGAGGAGGAGGAGATTATATCCCACAATAAGCATACTTAAATGTATTCCCTTTAATTGTTTCTTGACCACATTTGCTAGAACTGTTCATTACTGAAATATTCCTCTTTATGAAAAAATGATGAAAGTTTCATTGCATCTAGTCTCAGGCTCTCAAAACTAGTAATGTAGTAAAAAAAAATCAGAAAAATAACAATCCTCTATATTCTATACCTCATAGAATTTATATTTTTTCATAATATTTTATTTAAAGCTCTGGAATACCTGAATACTATTGTCTGAGAAAAATCATCTTATAGATTTGTGCTGATACACTGCTTTGTCCAGCTGATTTGCTTTCCTTTATTCTTTTCTTTCTTTTAGCTGTGTCATCAGGTTAACAGTAGATCCGTTAGGATTTAGAGTCTGTAAATATTCTGCCTGACTCACACACCACAAAACACTGACTATATGTCCTGAAAAAATAAATTTTTTATTTGTCTGATTTAAATGTGCCATAATCATTGTGTTCCGATTCTTTTCTCTTCATTTTTCTTTTATTCTTTGCAATTTTGCAATCCATTAAGCATCATAAATTTGATTCTTAAAAGGTATATTGCTATTTGGTTTTTACTCTTAATCTTTCTAGGGCACTTCACAGCATGTTTCCTTTATTAGATGAATTCATTATATCATCAATCTCCTTATAGTGTAAGCATCCTTATATTTTTTTTCTTTGTTCCTTCCTTTGATGGTTTGTGGGTCTTTTTCTAGTATTAGGTATTTTAAGCACTCTGATAATTCACTGCTCTAATGGATCTTAATCTTGCTTTTAAACACATATTTATATATGGATCCAATCCTGCTAGATGCTGAGTGAAGTCAGAAACCATATACCCTTCAAGAGTGGATCCTAAATTAGAGAAAAAACCCAACCCAACAAAAATTTTCGGAGACCCCCCCAGTTATAAAAGCATCAAAGCCTTCCTCCTCCCAAGCTGTGAAAAATGCTCCTGACATTTAAAAGGTACATCCTCTGAAGTAGCAGCCATATAACACAGATTAACAGAGAGCACAAACTTGCAACTGGTACTCTTTCAGGAGTCCATCCCTCCCAGTTCAATCAAGCTGAAGAGAATGTCATCATTTTCTGGAAAAGTCTCACAGGAAACAATTGCACTTCTACAGGATACTCCCTTGCATTTATTTTCATTCCATTCTCAAAGTTCCCCAATCTTCGAAGCATCTGATGAAGTGGGATTTTCTCCCACAAAAGCTCATGTGAAAAATAAATCTTTTACTCTAAGTGCCACATGACTTTTTTTTTCTTTTTTGCTGAACTAGACTAACACAGCTGCCCCTTTGGAAATAGGCAGTATTAGTCTCTCTCCTACAGAATTATATAGGATAGCAGAAAAAAAGGCCAGTGGAGGTATAACTGTGAAATTACAGAGATTTTAGAGTAGTTTTTATGTAATATGGTTGTTTGCATATTTCATTCAACAGGACTCTTCCATAAGGAGAAAGATGCACTGATCTGGGGACATACCATGAACCCTAAAATGAGCATCTCATTATTTGTCACATTCATCTAGCTAAGGATAACTTTTTAAAGCGGCCACATTGCCCTAAGAGAAGGGGACAGTCCTTGTCGTCAACAGCTCTGTTTGGGAGGAGGTGGTTTTCGGACCTATTTTCCTCATATGCCTGTCTAATACAGAACAAGAATATATCAAAATTATGTTTACTATCTCATGAGTTATTCTCTTATTGCACTGAATATCTGACCCTTAGCTTATAGATCTATATTCCCATTCAACATCATGTTGAATATGTGCTATATAGTCAAATGAGTCTCATTTACTGTAAGCGTGGGTTTCTACTAAGACCCAGTTTCATACCCCACCAACCTCCTTCTTAGCTAGTACATTTTAAAAATGCACCTTTTATCCTTGCCTAGACAACCCCTCAGAGTGAGAAGACAATTCCCATGTATGTACCCATACTGTGTGTGTTCATTTTTGTTAAGGCTGTCTCCAAAAGGTTCCAGTTAGTGACATCCTGTGCTTTGTGGTTTATCAATATTTGTCACCTGGAAGCTGGAATGAGACCACACCCTTCCTTCACAAAGTCACACTCACATATCAGTGGGTAACAACTTTTGACACAGGTTGAGCATGCACCAGTGTCATATCCTGAGCCAGACCTCCATCTCCTTATCATTTCCTTTATTCTGTATATAAAGGAAAGTCAAAATCCTGAATAATGAAACCACAAACAGTTGTCATGGAATTGATTAATATGGTCATAAATTCAGGATAATTTATTTACTGCAGGATCAAGGAAGAAGAGAAAATGGATATGTCCCTAGTGAATCAGATTTTTTTTGTTTCTAAAAGGAGAAAGGAAACAATGTAAAAAGGTAAAGGATAAATGAATATGTATTTTTTTTATACTAGTTGCTCCTGTATGGTACAGCATTATATTACAGTTGATTTTATATGGTACAGCATTCAAGCATCATATTGATGGATACCCTAGAAATACTCAAAGGCATCATTCAAAGTAGAGGTGTTAAAGGCCATATCCTATGACTGCAAATGTGTTAAGGAACCATTCTACCTTGAATGTCCCTTAGACCATGCATTAACTGCTGATGCTAAACAATCAATTCTAGCTTGCATTGAGCTGTGTAATGCTCAGAATATCTTTCCCAGAGTTGAAGAAGAAGAGCTCAGTATGACACAAAAGTTTGTCTCTCTCCAGCTGAAGTTGGTCCAGTAAAAGGTATTATCTCACTCAACTTGTCTCTCTCATATCCTGAGATCAACATGGCTATAGCTACATAATATACAGAAAGATCATAATTTCTACCTTATTACATTTCCATAGAACATTCAAGGGTTTCATCACCAGACACTGCCATAAAGATAAAACCAATCTATGAATACTGGATACATTAATAAATATTGGGTGACTATTTTGCAAATATTGGGTAATATAAATAAAATAATTCCTGTAAATACAATAATTCTAACTGACATTCAGATAGTCTTTAATCAGGGGTTAAAAAGTAAGCCAGAAAGCAGTGGAATGCCATTCCAGGGCCCGCTATTTTTAGGGGTTCAGTAGTCCAGGGCCCCTAAAAATAGAAAATGGAGCAGGAACGCTGCATTCCAGCTCCATTTTCTATTTTTAGAGGCCCCAATGCTGAGCCCCTAAAAATAGCAAGCCCTGGAATGGCATTCTCCCATGTTCTGGGAGGGTGGGAAGTTGCTCCAGCCTGAGCCTGCTCTGAGTAAGCATGCTCAGAGCCTCTGATCGAGCATGCTCAGAGCCTCTGATCATGCTCAATCAGAGCACCCTCAAGCCAGAGCCTGAGCCTGAGCTGGGGCTACTCCAGTGACATGGTGGCCAGGTAATGGGGTCTTGGGGGGGGGGGTCAGACAGCCTGGCACACAAAGGACATGAGGGGGGGGTCATCCCAGGGCAGCAGGGGAAGACTGTGCAGCATGGCAGGGGGTTGAGGGATCAACGGCCAGATGGGGGCAAGGGGCGGTAGCTGGGGTGGGGGGCAGGCATTTGGGTGGAAGTAGGTGGGGCAAGGGGCAGTAGCTGCCATGTGGGGGGGGCCCTCACTGACGTGAGGAGGGCCCACCAAATTATACTTTAACCCCTGTCTGTAACTAACCATTTTCCATAATAATCCAGGGCACAGAGGTGGCAGCATAAATTTTCACTTAGCAAACTTCTTGCTGTCAGTAAGGGAAAGAGCTTATGACAATGAGGCACAACTGAATTAAGGGTTAAATTTTGTAAAGGTAACTTAGCTGAAAGCTTTGGTTTGCATACATAACCGCATATGCTAAACTGTTTCCTTTTGCAAATGAGCTGCTTTGCAGGTTAAACTTTGCAAAAGCAATCCAGCTGCAAACAGGCTTGCAGAACCATGTCTGCCCAGTAACAAATTCTATTCTAAAGAATTGTAATTGACAGCATTGTATCAATATTAAAAACAGTAACCAGTAAACCCTAATAGGGTGGTGGCATAATGTTTCGGCAGAATACCAAAAAAGGCAGAGCAATGTAACTAACAGTTTTGAAACTGAAAGTGGTTTGTGGAACAGGGGATAAAAGCCGATGCAAACCAGAGGTCTACGGAGGTATGTATCAGATAGCCAAATTCTGGATTGATCACCCAAAGTTCCCGCCCCAGCAATGAATCAAACTGCTGGTAAGCTCGCAGGTTGAGAATGAAATGTACCACTTTGGATAAGACTGGTGTACCTGAACTGAATCAAAACTGAATCTAAAATCAAACAAATAAGCCATGGTTCTGTCAGTATAAAGAATAATGCTTAACAGTACTGATTGTAGCCCACAAATTAAGGGCTTAAGAATAGGAGCAGGTTTAGGAACTGTAGTTACACTTTTGCTATGTTTTTTGCCTTGGAACATTACAAAGCATAAAAGAAAATGATTTATTCTAATTAGATGTAAATAGAGTTAATAGAAGAAACCAGATTTACTAAGTTTCTGTTTCAGTATCTCACCCCCTCTACTGTACCCAAATAATCCATTTTTGAAGCAGAATTTTCACTTGCTACTTAGGCAGGTTTAAACTTACAACAATATTTTATTGCTACAATATGACACTATTGCCTTGATTCACTCGCATATAATTGTCTGTTAAAATGGACCACAAAAACATAGAGAATGGCAATGACAGTGATGAGAGAACTGAATTCAGGAGTGCCTCAAAGTCAGAGAGGGCAACTGATATTCTATCACCATACTTCAGTGAGTCAGAATTGGGAATGCCAAATCCAGGACAAATCGCTGAAAAATAGGGCAGACTCACCCCAAACTGGTACTTATATCATTAAATTATATCCAGCCAGTAACAAACAAACTTCTATTTGATCACAGCAGTTAACAGGAAGTCAAAAATGAAGTCTCCTTAGATATTCCTGCCCTAGCATCACCACCCACAGACTAGACTCTACGAGTGTTTATTGAAAACCAGTTTACGCAAACACAGGGTTCTTCTAATCCCATGGGATCGACCACTTAGCTAGGTCAATATATAATTCAGATCTTACCAAATAATCTTGCTGCTGCCAATCCTTTAGTAACTAAGATCTAAACATTTAATAATGAAATGCAAAAGGAGAGTTAATAAGGTTAATAAAATCATATACATGCAAATAGTTGAAAATCACATTTGGAGCCGTGATAGAATAAACTGCTAGTCTATAAAGCATTTCTGATAAGTCTTTAAAAAAATTAGAAGATTCTTAGTTCATAGTTTAAAATGTTCCTTTTAATTGTAAATCGAGTCCAGAGAAGCAGGGCAGGAAGTATCTTTATATGTCTTTTACATCCCTGCCATAGGCATGGAATTTTACTGTCTCAAACACAGCCTACAACACCTCTCTCTTTGTGGAAAGTTACTAGCCCAAGATGGAGTCCAGGACCACAGAAGCATAACATGTGCCCTTATGTGGTTTGATGACTCACAGGGAAAGCAATTGCTCATATTCTAGCTGAGGTGTCCACAGGAGAGTTTACTGGCTGGGATGAGTTTCTTCAATGGCCCATTCTTAGAGTTATTTTCCTTCCATTCTGCAAGTTCCACATCTTCCAAGTGTCCAATGAAGTGAGATTTTTTTTCCCCACCAAAGCTCATGCAATAAATAAATTTGTTAGCCTTTAAAAGTGCCACAGGACTCCTTGTTTGTTTTGCTGAAGAAGACTAACACAGCTACATCTTTGTAACTTGCCAGAGTTGTGTGTCCTTAACGAGTCATCAACCGTAGCTCTCTAGCCAACCAAATCTATCTGGTGGGCATCACCCAAGAGTACAACTAAGTTTCAGATCCAAATACATAGCCAGTACTCAACTTCAGATACAGAAATAATACATGCATATAAACGGGATAATCGTACTTAGCAAATCATAACTCTTCCATTGACGCCTTACACGATATACTTTGTCCAAGATTTTTTGCTATTGTATAACAATGGCAATATCATTAATATAAATAGTTATATTTAATCATACAGTATCGCACTCTCAAAAACTGATCTTGTAGTCAATAACGGCTGGTGTCATTCCAGCGTAGCGTATGTTTGCTCATATGTGAGGTTTTGATCAGTCCCAGCATATGTCTGCTGCTACCAGCTACCTAACAAATGGAAAAATCAGACACTGGGATGCCAAATATCAGCTCTCAACTATGCTACTAATAACTCATTTGCAAACCAAAGCTGGGTGGTGATGTCAGTTCTTCTGTTTTGGGAGGAAGCAGATGCCTGAGAAGGACAGTGCACAGAACAGTTAAAAACAATAGGCCTTAACCTGTATGACAAAGATGGAATGATTTCTGGTTTGTTAGCATGCTGTATTTATTTACATAGATATAAATGACTACACAAAATGCAAATCAGCAGACACTTGGTTCAATGGGTCAGTTTCTGGAGATTTTTCTTCCTTTCTTTCCTTTACTTTTCATTTCACCACTGACATCTGCCTTGAGCTCAATCCTTCAGACTTCTCAGTTTAAGTGTTATTACAACACTTTTTCCCATGCCTGATCAAATGGAGGTGCTGTATTCTGCACATTGCCTTAGGATTTGCTCCTACAAATGTTTTGTTATTGGGTACAACATTTAACAATGATAGTAAGGACACGGGATGGTCTTGTGGTCATGTGGATTGCACTGGAAATTAGGAGTTCCAGACTCTATCAGACTTCTTATGAGAGCTCCTGGGGAAGTCACACGATCATCGTCTCTCTCAGTTCCCCATCTCCACAGGGGGAATAATGCTTCCCAATTTTTCCAGGGTATAGTGACCATAAATCCATAAATATTTGGAAGGTGCTCTGATACTACAGTAATGAGGTCCACATAACACCACTAAAGTTAAAGAGGTCATTCATGTTAATAGATATGATGTCTGGTAGTGTTTCAGATTTGGGTCTTTGAGTACTTGGTATGTTATCAGCCACTGTGGGAAAAAACACAAAACTCTAAGGGCCTGAATTTAAATCTGGGAATAAGAAGAGGAGCAGCTTTTAAACATATTTTTGTCTTAAAATGTATTGTTTCATGGTTTTTAAAGCTACAGCTGTTCTGTGACAGTGTTAGGATCTCAGCTCACTAGATTAAAGCAGCTGAAAGATTTCAGTTTATCTTTAAAATGACACTCACCCTAGACTTGGAATAACTTGGACCTCCTAGTTAGACTTAGGAGAGGGGCACCATGGGAAGTGTAGCAAGAGGGCCCCTAAGAAGTGTTATGTCCCCACCCAGTGTATAGAAAGAGGAAGGCACCCATAGAGGGAGAAGGGCAAAAAGTGCTAAATCAAAATAATGCAGCTACACTGTGTTATTTTGAAATAATAATTTCAATTTAACATCATTTCAATATAAAGAGAGGTTTTATTATTTCAAAATGACCTTTCCTTATTTTGAAATGAGGGAGCTTCTTATTTTGAAAAAAAGGAAAGCTTGTGTAGACATCTACTACTTCAAATCCAAATCATCATCATCATTTTGATTTAAAGTGGAAGTGTAGACAAACCCTAACAAATTTCTTCAAGCATAAACTTTCATGGGCTCCATCCCACTTTGTCAGATGGATCAAAGTGGAAACCGCAGTTGAGAGGCATATACATACACATGCCAGGATGAAAGAGAAGCAATACAATGGGGAGTGCTAGCACAGTCAATTCAGTTATGTAGATTAGACCCATTCACATTGTCAGAATTGTCTATGACTTAGATTTTAAAATTAGGTGTGCATAAGTTGTATATATGATCACTCAAGATGGTATCTTTAGAGAGAATCAGTTTGGATGTTACTCTCCTACTGCTAAAGAACAAATCCACATTCCAAAAAAGTGATGTGAATTAGCAAAACAAAACATTTCATGAATTTGTGCTGGTTTGGACAAATTGCTTTGGTTAAAAAAACCTAAACAATATTGAGGAAAAAAAACAAAACATTTTGTTGCATTTCAAAAAGATGTCAAAACAAAATGTGTTATTTCAAACATATTCTTTTCAAAACTTCCTTTTTATTTCCTAAACAAACCTTTAAAAATGTTTGAAATTGAAACAATAGCCATTTTGCTAAACTCAAAATGATTTTTTTCATTTTTTTTTAAATTTGCAAACATCTTGAAAGCTTTTTCAGTTCAAGCTAAAACTAAATTTTTCTTAGTTTTTCAGAATTTTCAGGTAACCATGAAAATCTGGTCTCCCAGCTCTGCTTGTAAGATGACAGTTCATAACTTCTTGTTAAATTCGGTTACACTTGAACTAGGAATTCTCGGTTTGGTCAGATATTTTCTCTGCTTACCAACTCAAGTACCTGAAACATCTCATTCTACAAGTCTGGGTTTATAATGACATGACAATATTTTACTTTTAACAGTGTTTATGTTTTCCAGCACTGGTTTATGCCTCAGTCCAAAAGGAAACTAATAAAATCTAGGGGGAAAAGATGTAAACAAAAAGCAGTAAAACCAATTCAGTACCAACATCTAGTATTCCAGCTTCTAGTCACATTTCATTTATGTAAATCAATGTCTGAGGGGCCCAGAGAGTGCAACACTTCTGCCAATATACAAAGCGGCAAAGTGTATTCTTATATCGGTACATTGAGTATATTGAGAGTTGTGGAATATCTGGTAATATAATGGAGAATTGAAATTGCAGTTATCTCCGTCAACAGAGATATGAAATCAAACAAGGTGTAAAGCAAACTATCACAACACATCATGTGATTTAATATAAGCTTAATATCACCCAATACAATGAGAATTAATGTTAAGACTCAATTTCAACTGGATTCTCGAATGACAGGAAGAGGCAGGTTTAACCTAGCCCAACTGCATAGCAGTTTTTAATAAAACTTGTTACTTATTGGTACATACAAACTATCTATGGGGAAAGCTCCAAAAGGACAGCCATGTTAGTCCAGTTCAGTAAAACAAACAAGTAGTCCTGTGGGACGTAAAGACTAACAACAATAAATAAATCTAAGTGCCACAGGACTCCTTGTTCGTTTTATCTACGAATAAAACTCAGTGGCTGATATTAGGTTACTTCTTATATATTTTATTTATAGACTCACCAATCTCTCAACTAACTGATCAATCTCTCAGAAATGTGTGCAATTTAATAAAATTGCCATTCTCTTGGAATTAATTTTACTCCTTCAGTTGCATAAAGGCCTTCTTGTTCCATATTAACCCATTAAATCCCTGAGGAGAGCATACATCAAAGTTTCTCATGACAAAACCTATACATTACCACCTAAAATGGAAATAGAAAATACATATTTTTATTCTAATTTAATGTTCACCTTATTTTATTTTAAAATTAAGTAATTTTTAACAATGAGAATATTTTGGATGCTGTGCACTAGGCCTAATACTGACAGGTGGTGAGCATTTACACCAATGTGATCAATGGTAATCACAGCTACATGGTGCATCTCAGAATTTGTCTTCATTTCATATACTTGTATACTTGAAAGTTCTAGCTGTATAAAGGGATGCACAATGTAGTGGGTGTGACTATCTTCCAATCAGCATGTGATTACAGCTTGACCAGACTGTTCCTGGCTAGGTGTACAAGCCCACCCAGAATCCTGGATAATTACTTATGGGGATGGTCCACAAAGTAACACACATGCTGTTGCTTCTAGCTCCAAAACCTGAGTTTGCTAAATTAAAGCTATCTTAAGTAGTTAGCTTACCAAAGATGCAGTCACATCCATGTGATTACAGTATAGGCATAATTTTGAGATAGGGCACTAGGCTTGGAGTCATGACACTTAGGGTCTCTTTCTAGGTTTTACCACTCACTTTCAGCCTGGTTTTTGAGATGCTGTGCATCCTCAAATCCCGTAATTCATTGACAGCCAACATCATCCTGTGCTAACAGGTTCAATTCAAAGGCTTTTCCCTCCTTTCAACATTCCCTTTTCATCACCTGCGATAGTTGCAAATTAGGAATTAATTATGGTGCTTACCATAAATTGTTGTTAACACATGCTGTCAACACTTTTTTATCCCTTCCATGCTCACAACCATAAAGTTGTTTTAATAAAAGGCATGTTTAAAACAAGGAGCCTGTGTCTTTTCGATTATAATAGTGTAGTTGAGCATAAATGGGGAATTTGTGTGATGTAGAACAGTAACAACTGCATTCCACCAAGCAAAAAAGTTCAATCTTAACAACAAACTGGATTTTAAATTCAGTTGCAGGGTCATATATTACAAAAGAATATGCTACTAATTTTCCTAGAAATTGCACTATATAGAAGAAAAAGTGGGGGGAACCCTCTAATAGACTTTTCTCCCAAATAACTTCCACTCGTGGTAGTGAGAAGTATACTTGTACATCAAGACAAAACTTTAGCTTAGCATATGTAAGAATATAAAATCCATTAACTTTGTGAGGTTGTGTTCAACAAATGTGATTATTAGTGCTATAGAGAATACATCTTCCATCATTCAGGTAATGGAGAACAGCTATTGAATTAGTTCAGAGAACTGATGAAATTTTCAAAGTAATTAAGGGAACTTACAGTGCAGACACTGTGCGGCATAATTCTTCTTGGATAAAAGGGAGTTTAGGTAATAAAGGCTATAATGGGAGCTGTTTGAAAGTTTTCTGACAGAATAAAATAAACTCAAGCTAAAAGAAATTTGCTTCTCTTGCTACACCAAGACTCCTTAAAAAAATCCAAACCTATCAACGCACCTTAAACCAATTAGTATTGGCCATGGCATTTTTATTAATTAAACAACCCTTATCACCACATCGTATTGCCTGTTTATACCATCCTTATTGCATCAGTGCTAATTGGAAATAATTACAACTGATATGTGAAATACTTAATTAAAAGATTTATCTAGTGCTGTGTCCATGATTCCTTAGAATCATGTATTGCATTGCCAGGTGCCATGCTGCTATCTGTGAAGCTTTGGAAACGTTTGTGACAAAATCCTGCATCTTTTTCTTATTATGAACCAGGTTATCATTCAAGAACTAATCTGAATCCTAGCACTCACCTTTGCTTCAAAAAATCAACACACACTAATTCAGGTTAATCTAGAGCCAACATCTACATTTTCCACATATGGACTCTTACTTTTCCCTTTCAAATTGTACCAGGTGTCACTCTCTTATTGCAACCATATTCCCTTTTGAATAGAAGTACACAAAGAAAGGATTAGCTTGTTCAGGGACAATTAAACCAACAACAATGGGCAGTCAGCCAAAGGCAGCATGGGTACTAACCTAGACACACTCTTATAAATGGCAGGGTAGACAAATGGAAACACTATTGAGGTTTTGAGTAGATTTTTTTCCATGCAACAAAGCCATAGGCTTGCAGGGCTGGCATCCTGCTTACAAATGGATGCCTCTACTTTTGTGATTCCACCTGTCTGCTCATTCTGAACTGTATCATGTCTCACCAACCAGAGCTAGGAAAAGAGGTACATTTGGTTGCCAGACATTGAAGAACTGAACTGTTCACCTTCCTCCCCATCCATGTTTCTGGACAGATAGTTAATTTTTCCTCATTTGGTCTCATTCGTTACCTAAGACAAAAGCAAAAAATATTATATTTTGCTTGATTAAAAGGCTCACTGTGGGCAAAAGGACTGCTGTGCTTCCCACACAAATGCCCTTCTAGCCGTGAATTTTTCCATTAATGCATTCTGGTAATTACAATCACAGTGATAAATGAGAGTCTGCTCTCTTTGTCTGTCCCACAACCTGTAATCACTACCATTATTTACATCGGGAATATTTTAAAGCCCTTGGCTAGGTTCTTTTCATTGTTATATTCCTAACTGCTCTGAAATAAAACTGTTTCTCTCTGCTAAAACAAAATATTAATATTGTCTAATCTGGTCACAAGGCTCTGCTGGGGCTATATTTAGTTTCTGTGTTAGTCTCACACTGAACTGCCTGAATTATAGGCCACATCCATTTCAAACCAACCTGTGTACTTTAAAAGATGGGCATGTGAAAGATTCATTTTATAATCACACAAAATGGGAAATTAAGATCATAACAATTGTCAAGCATTTTGTAGATATTGCTTCTCATCTGCCACTGCTCTAGGCTATTAAGCAATTAGAAATAGGAATAAACCTGATTCACATGTTAAAAAAGAATGTTCCCAAAAAGGAAAGTTAAATTTTTACACAACTTTTAGAGCCTTGTTGCTATATATACACACACATCGTGCTATATATACACGTTGTTTCATCAACAACAAAAATCATCAAAGCAGAAGGAAGTTACTAATGAATGATTTGTTCTTGATTTGTTTCTTGTTCATCAAGTGTTGCTATGTGTAACTTTGCTGGTTTTCTGTTATATTCTGCTTTTATTTACTGGTTTGCTTTATTATATTTGGCTTGGATTTTTGTATTGGACTACTTTATTATGTTTAAAACAACAAGAGTCTGCTCTTACCTTAAAGAGTAACACATTTCTTCAGGCATAAGCTTTTGTGAGCTCCAACCCACTGCATGAAATGCATGAAGTGGAAACTACAGTATAGAGAAGGGGTGTCCAACCTTTTTGGATGAGGGGCCACATTGCAATTCTTTTCTCAGTGGGGGGGGGCAGTGAGAAAATTTTTTGATAGATAAGATATACACATTGATCTTTATTAATAAAACTTTATTAAAACAATTATTGTGATATTTGGCATTGCTTTTGCTTGCACAAATTGTCAGTGTCTGCCCACACACATGATGTAGCAATACAGAGTGTTTCAGATAGGCCCGGCCAGCCCCAGCTGCCAGGCTCTTGCAGCAGCACCTAGCAAGCCTGATAAAAGCCCTTGGTGGGCCGGATTCTGACCCCTGGGCCCCATATTGGACAAGCCTGGTATAGAGGTATGTATACACATGCCAGGATGAAGGAGGCCAGGTGTTACCGAAGTCAATTCAGTAAGGGTAGATGAGGACAATTCACAGTTACTCAGAAGGTGACAATGTGTGAACAGGGACAATTACTTTTTGCCAAGTCCCTATTCAGACCCAGTCCAATTGTGTCAAGTTGGCAAATCAGTTCCAGCTCTACAGTTTCATGTCGAATTTTTTAAGTGTTTTTTGTTGAAGTATGGCAACTTTCACATTTGGTACTGAGCATCCAGGGAGATTGAAGTGTTCTCCTACTGGTTTATGGATGGTGCCATTTTTTATTTCCAATTTGTGTCTATTTATTCTTTTGCATAACATCAGTCCAGTTTGGCCAATGTGCATAGTGGAGGGGCATTTCTGGCACATGATAAGCATACACCACATTAGTGGATGTGCAGGTGAATGAGCTCCTGATGGTGTGTTTGATGTGGTTGGGACCTGTGATGGTATCACTATTATGTTTGACTGTAAGGCAAGAAACCTATAGGCCTGCCTCCTGTAAGCTTAATTTGCTTAAAGTAAGCTAAGTATGATTCAGTGAGTTTATGATCTCTGGCATAAATAAATGGCCTAACAGTTATCCTTCTAGATTTTTAGGAACTAGACATGTTTACCCACAGAAGCTGGGACTTAACAGTGACCACAGGGCCTGCCATGGAAACATCTATGTAATAACAATAAACCACTTTGGACAAGAAATAATGGGTTTGGAAATAAGCTAATTGGCATCAATATATTTGAACACACTAACCTAAAGAATAAGTGTACCCTAATATTATGTGGTTAAGGAAGTTAGTCATTGGGTATTAGCATGAATATTCAAGATAGTGTTGAGACCCTGGATGAGGGCAAACCACCATGTGAAAATATCTTTTTTGTGGCTTTAACTTTTTGGTCTCTTCACTGGTTATTGTTAATTTAGCTGTTTTAGCATTCGACTCTTCTGCTCTATTATTTACCATTAATCTCAAAAGCATTGAAGAACCTGGACCATTGAACCCATTTGTCATGCCAAGGACAAGGCTGGTCTTTCGTCTCTTACCACCAAGTTCCCAAGGAAGGATGCAAGTATCTTTATCTAAGAATCTTTAGCACTGTATGTAATTAAAATTGGGATCTTTAGAATTGCATGTAATTTGTTAATCTAAGAACATAATTGAACATGTATGTTAATCTAAGAATCTTTAGAATTTCTTAGAATCTTAATCTACTTTAGATCAATCTTAATTTAAGGATGTAAGTATGTTTATCTAAGAATCTTTTAAAAGAATGATACCATATTTCCCCCATGAACTGTACTACTCTCTTCCAGTTCTGTGCCTGAAGTTTCATAGTTTTTTCATTTATTGTAATTCAAATGACTACTGCCACATTTTGTCATCAGAGTGAGTGTTCTTGCCATAGAGTCAAGGATCCTTATCACATACTGAACTAACTATGTTTAATTCTGATTCCAGGACTAGACTCTTATCTTCTAGTCAAATCAATTAGTTAGCCTCTATTATAAAAGCAACTGCTAAAAATCAGGGAAGAGTTGGAGCTGCTCAACAAAACATCTCTTGATAAACAGCAAACTTCCAGGAGTAGCTTCCACTGTGAGAAAACAAAAGGTACTGACACACATTTGCTGGTTGTGCAACATTCAATAAGTTCTCCACAAAAATTTCTGAGTTTTCAGAAAAAGGTTTTGTCTTCCACTGAGCTTAAGAGCAAAAACTAGAAAGCTTCTGGGAAACTGAAATCCTACAAGATTTCATTTTGGGAACACTGAAATTAACAAATTGTGGCTCCTGATATGTGGCCAGTTTCACTTCTGCTATTTAATGATGGGCAACAGTGAAACTGGAAAAAAATTATTTCATTTTCTCTTCACAACTGCTGTGATGAGCTCCATGCCATCCAGTATGCCAAGATGTATGGGAGCCTAAGGGCCTAAGAAGCCTGACCCACTTGCCAGAGTTTCAAAGCTAGTGAATGAACATGTGTAACCCCACATGAAATACGCAAGTATCTATTTCCCTAATAAATGCACATTTGGATTCTTTTACGTTTAAGTTAACTTTCAAATAGGCCCTTCTGCATGTAGTCCAGACTTTTGATATTGTCTTGAGATGTTCATGCTTTCAGTAATCGTAGGGACTTGTGAGAAATTATTAAGAGATTTACTGAGAATGACTGAATGCTCCAGGGTACCACAGTAGTAAGCTTACTCCTCGGAACAATTTAATATAGCACACTGAGGCTGTTTAGAGTTGCAACTTCAATCTTTCTCCTGATTCAATGCTGCTTTGACACAACATCAAAGAAAAACCATCTCCAAATGCCACTGAAGGAGCATCAGTAAGATTTTAAAATGATAAGTTCACTTCAGAAATAAGACTTAAGTGCTGTCAAATAAATTATTACTGAGCCTAATATTTTGGAAGGGGATTTTCTAGCATCTAATTGGCCCCAATAAATTCTTTCAAAGCTTTCAGGGGAACTTCTTGCAGAGACTGTATTATGTTAGTGAGAACAAATTTATTTTGCAAGGGCAAGTTATTTATGGCCAAGAGTTTCAACTCTTTGTATTAATAAAAAAGCACACTCATGTATGCCAAGTTTGTTTGCACACTTCAGTATAAGTTTCTTATACACATTTTTCTGAACGCATTTGGACTTTATGTCTGCACAATTAATTGTGGTTAGCCAAACCCATATAATGAAATCATTTTGTGCACCAAATAAATATCTGTGATCACCAATAGGCATATTTATTGGCCCGGTTGACTGTTCTGTTTGACCCTGAAGCAAAGCCCCCCAAAATGATTCTGCTCTGTTACACAAGGAACAATTAGTTACCACATGTAAGCTAACTTCTATTTTTGTGGGTCTCTCCAGAATCCTATCAAAAGCTAGTCAATTGCACATGGCCTCTAATTTGGTAGGTCATCTTAAGCTGTTCTTAAGAAATTTTGTCCATGCTTGAACTAGAAAATACCATTTTAGACCTAACTGGGAATAAACCATGGTCTAATTGGACCATTTTAGATCTAACTAGAGATGTAAGTTACATGGACAGCTTACAGGTTGCTCCTTTTTCTTATTTGGATCAACCTAGCTCATACAAGGCCTTATACTTCTCGACTTACACTGAGATAAATCAGGAGTAATGCTTCTGAAGTCAGTGAAGTTAAACAGATGTACAAACGGGTAAGAAATTGGAAACATTTTGGTCTGAATGTTTCATATACAGTGGCCATCTGCACTGAAGTGTTTCAGACCTATAAATTCTAGAAAGGGGCCCGCACTCATCTGGATCCAAATGACTCAAAAGTTGGGTAGGTTTGTATCTGTTTCAGCTAGGGCTTTCTTCTAATTGATGTTAATAACAAATGTGATTATTTTTTGCCACATGGGCAGTTTCTAGACAAATAGAAGCAGAAACATTTTGCCATTCTGCTGAAAATTCCAAGCTTTCAAGATTAGTTTTCATTTCTTATTAAAATATTTTTTTTAAAATGCTGTGAAACAAAATTTTTTAAAAAACCACAAAAAAACCAAAAACCGAGCTTTCATTTTGATTATGACTTTCAGTATTTCACGTTACTTTATATTTTTACAAAATAAAATTTGAAACAAAAGTAAAAATGTTCCATTTTTAACAATGTCCAAACTGAATGGCTCACCCTTATCAAAATGCTTCATTTCAATTTTTTTAAGTAAAATTTCATCAAAATTGACAGGTTTCCTGGAAAGCTTCAGTTCCAAGGAAATTGCAGAAAATGCATTCTACGAGAAAAATCTGTGATCCTCTGTGAAGCATATTATATTTAAGGATGAAAGGTTCTTGCTAATTGTTTTAGAGTCTAAGCTATTCATTAACAGGTATTTCTATCTGCACACTCAGATAAAATTCTTAGACTGCAGCTCAAAAATTTTTGTGTAGTACGGTGAAGTGTATTGAGTACTGAACTGTTCAGGAGACCAAGTTTCTATATCCTGCTCTGCCTTTGGCTTCTATGGGATTTTGGACAAGTCAACTCACCTCTCTGTTCTTCCACTTGTAAAATGTGATTATTACTACTGATGGCTTTTGTAAAGTGCTTTGAGATCTATTGATGGACTACAGGCAGTAGGAATTACTATTTGTGTACATGTCCCTGACCTGACTCTAATGAAGTCAATAGAAGGGGTCCCATTGATATCAATAGGACTCAGATCCACACCCAATGAAGTATGCTTCCCAGGATCAGAGAGGTTGCTGTGGTTCATAGACTTGCTTTCCTTTGTGTAATGAAAATGATGTGTGTTTGTTTTCTTTCGGGGAGTGGGGGGGGGGAGGGACCTCATTTTTTTCTCCAAGCATTAGGTTATTATTTGAGAAACATTCTCTGTGGTCTTTGGGATGGTTAATAGAAAAAAAAATAGTCTGGGTAGTTTTGAAGATCTAACACTGAAACTGGTAGGTAGGAAGGCAGTTTTGCCTTTGCAATTCTTTTCTAACAATGGCAAGAAACATTCTTTGCCGAGCTGTATGATCGGTATTTTTTGTTATGTTTCTTTTGGGAAAGAAGGGACATTGAAGAGTCTAATGGAAATGTAACTGGGAAGTGAATTGTATGTTCTTCTTGGGGTTTCAAATGTCATGTAAAATTCTCTTTATATTAATGCTAACTGCTCTTTTGTTGGTGTTTTCTAATGTTATTTTATTTTGTTAGCTCAGCCATCACAGTAGATTTTTAAAAATTAAAAAAAAAAAATTAAAAAGCCAACTTCTTTGTTGTCTAGCAGCTTCTGTTATTTAAGTTACACTCTCCTCCTAGCTTGTCTGTTTCAATCTAGTTAACTTCAGTATATCTCTGGTATTCCTGCAGAGAATTTTTATTCACCCCCTACTGATTTATGATGAAGCTATCAGTGTACATTTTCCAAGACTTTTAAGTCTTTTCCTTAGACCATGGGAAAACTGCTTGCTTCCAGAATAGGTAGAAATTGTTCTTGGACATCCACTATTATACAATCTCAATAGGATTGTGTGGAATTTGAGTCATGACAGAATTTGGTCCCTATGCCTTAAAAGCCAATATGTTAACAGACAGATAGACTTCCACAATCTTGAGCACTGCTTTCCCCAGCACTCAAGGAGCACAGAGAGTTAAGTGCCACTTGACCCTAAGTGGAAATAGAGCTCTTATTTGTTAGTGCATCTTTTTTATGGAAGGTATGCATGGCATTTACTGGACCTTGGACTCAACCCTCCAGCTGCTAAAAACTGGCCCTTAGTACCTGATATAAACCATATCGAAGTCAATAAAGACTCCCATTGACTTAATGGGCTTTTCACTAAATCCTTAATGATCAATTCATCTACCTCTGAAGTAAAATAAAGTTTTATTTTGCAAACTCAATCAGCTTCAACTAATGAGTATCCAAACACAACTCTTCCCATATTGTTTCTGGGTTACCACTTTGAATTGATTTCCATTAGGAAAGAGCCTCTTAGTTCACTTTATTACACACAAATAGAACTCTGTTCACCAGGTTTTATCATGTTCAGCAAAATACACTGATTTCTCAATGTGTTGAGCTAAAAACAATGCAATCTAAAGAAAACAAAACAGACACCCAATCTCTCTCCTTTCCATAATGTAATACTTTGTTGAAAGCAAATAAATGGGAAACACTCAGAAGATTTCTACATTTGCTCTTTCGATATAACCAGCATTAGCTTTCAGCATATTTATGCTCATGTTAAATCTGAAGAAACATGCACATCAGCATCTCTGTACTATCTGTACCAACATAACATCACACCTTGCAAGATCCATGGATCCTACACACGCTTATCACAACATAGTATATTTCATCCAGTGCAGTAAATGCCCCAATGACAATTACATGGTTCAAACCAAGCATTCTGTTTTCAAAAGAACTCAAAGAAAAATGATAAAAGACAAAAGGCACCCTATCACCTGTGCACAAAAAACTTTCAACAGAATGATCACTCCAACATTGACTGTATAGCACTCCTTCTTCAAAAGGGAAACCTTGGAGAAAATACAATTTGATAAAATCATAGGTAGCCAACGTCACAGGTTCTAAAGTGTTGTTTGGGGTTCTGCAAATCTGTAAGGCAAAGTCTTCTGGCCTCCTTCCCTTCCTTAATGGTGAAGGTGGCTGCCTGGCTCTGTCAGAGATGCTTGCATTCCATGATTACTGAAGAGCAGTGGAGATATATAGCTGTTCATCTTAGATATTATCATGGAAGGGACCTTAGGAAGAGCAAAGATGATTACTGGGTCATAGAATCATAGGGTTGGAAGGGACCCCACGAGGTCATCTAGTCCAACCCCCTGCCAAAAAAAGCAGGACCACTCCCACTAGATTATCCCAGCCAGGGTTTTGTTCAGCTGGGCCTTAAGCACCTCCAAAGATGGAGATTCCACCACCTCCCTAGGTAGCTTATTCCAATGCTTCACCACTCGCCTATTAAGAAAGTTTTTCCTAATATCCAGCCTGGAACCCCCCAGCTGTAACTTGAAACCACTGTTCCTCGTTCTGTCCTCTGTTACTACTGAGAACAGTCGTGCTCCATCCTCCTTGGAGCAACCCTTCAGGTAACTGAAGGTTACTATCAAATCCCCCCTCAGTCTTCTCTTCTGCTGGCTGATGACCATTGCTTCTAGCATTAGCAATACTCTGAGACTAGGAGGCCTGGAACATAATGAAGGGATAATGCTAGCTGGCTGCTCAAGGCCAGCAACTAAAGCAGGGGATGTTTGGGTCTTCCAAGCCTGGGAACATAATGTTCAATGCAAAACTGGGGGAACAAAAGAATGGGATTGGTTAGCCAGATTCAGTAAATTTCTCTTGTACTGCATGGCATCTGTGGTTCCCAAACGTTCACACATAACAATAATCTGTTTGACAGAGGAAAATGCTGAAAATTAATCCTCCAGAGTTTTTATCATATCTCATCTTGGAATTACGCTCTGGATTTAAAAGCAACAACATGAAATAGATCTGCATTCATTTAACAAGCTCCAAATTATTTTTTCATCAGATGCTCAATACCTAGCATTAGCTAATGCCGATCACTTCTTGTTAGCTATCTCAAAGACTTCATTTCCAGAACAGTAGCCATGTTAGTCTGTGTGCGTGAAAAACGATGAGAGTCCTGTGGCACCTTAAAGACTAACAAATTTCTCCATGCATAAGCTTTTATAGGCTCTGCATGCGATGAAGTGGGTTGGAGCCCATGAAAGCTGACACTCGAAGAAATTTGTTAGTCTAAGGTGCCACAGGATTCATTTTTTCAAAGGCCTCATGTTCACCAGAATCAACCAAAGCGGTATATAGGTATCAAAATCTGCCAACCTCTGAGTAAGTAGAACTTTAAGGAATAAAATTTCATGTTATCAGTATGCCACTATGGCAGCTTGTGTAAACTGGCCTTACTATGGTACTTCAACAAAGCCAACAGATTACAACAGAGTTCCTTTTTTGAGGCTCTCACACCGAAGTATGTCTTAAGCAAATGGAATGATACTGAACTCTACCCAATATCCAGGTTCCAAAGGGGCAGCCGTGTTAGTCTAGTAAAGCAAAAAAAAGCAAGGAGTCTTGTGGCACTTAAAGACTAACAGATTTATTTATCGCATGAGCTTTCGTGGGAGAATATCTCACTTCATCAGACACTAAGAAAAAGCATCCTCACAAGGGCATGGATCTGAAAAACCACACATCAGATGTGATAATTAAGGGTTCATTTTTAACCCTCCATGCAATAAAATTCAAAGTTGTTTAACTCCAAATGTGGCTTAACTTCAGAATGAAATAACTGAGCCTCTGTAAAGCCAGAAAGATGACAATCCCACAGCACCACATGGTGAAAATATAGTCGAACATCCTGCATTGCTTGTAAGCAGATCAATTGCTCCATTATATCATGTTTGAATGGTCAGTATGATAAATTATTCAGCTTTAATCTTCTATTATTTGATAATAAAACAGCATCTAAAAACAAAACCAGAAATAAAACGCAAAACTTGTTTGTCATTTGGGTGATATTCCTGACAAAGAATACACAGAGGATGGTAAATTCTCCTTTCTGCCAACTAACAAAGGGAAGTTTATGTTATGAAGGTTGGGAATCATTTTTTAAAATTCAATTTTCACTTCTGGGACTATGCATAGAGTACTGTAGTTAACAAATGAATACAAACCCAGAGTTTTGCAATGTATGAACAACCACCCATACTCAATAGGGACCCCATCCTGAAGAATCTTTCCCACACATCCTCTTCTGACCTTCAAATAATCCTGCCCAAACTCATAATGAAAATTAGCTCCCCACAGGCCAGGAGACACCAATTTATGGTGCCACCAGAGCCTGTCAGAACAATACATGCAAAACCTTCAGACATACTGTAAAACTCTTTTATACTATGATTAACACACCCCACAACACATCTTTTAAGACCCATGGGTTCTACATGCAACATGTGGTGCACTAAATGCTCCAATGACAACTACATAGTTGAAACCTGACAATTAGAGTGCTGCAAATCTGAAAATATCTACTTTATATCCATGGGCGAAGATATCCCTAGACCATTTTTGAGAGTCACCGATTGGATGCGGATACAAAATTTGAATCTGCACAGGACTCTACAGACATCTATGTGTTCTCAAATAAACTCTCACAGGAAAACGATGACTAAAAAACAAAAAACACCTCAAACCTATCACTCTATATCTGACTTTTTCTTCCTCCTGAAAGGACACCAGTTTCAAAAGTGGGTGCTTAAGTTTACAACTTTGCTAGACACTAAAAATCATGATCTTAATAAAGACACTAGAAACATTGCTTGTTACAACAATGTGGAAACCACTTCCCTCCCCCCCCTTTTTTTTTGGTCCTATAACTGAAGAAGTTTTAATGGGCCACTTCACTAGGAATGGTCCCTAAGAAAGTATGCTAACCACTTCTGATGAACAATTTTGTCCCCCTTGTATTTAGCTGTAACATTCTGTATACCTTTCCCAAACCTAAAGAAAGGCTTTGTGCAGCTCAAAATTTGTCTCTTTCACCAAAATAAATTCATCCAATAAAATATATTACCTCAACTACCTTGTCTATGGGAACATTTTAGAAATGTGTGATATGCAGGGATGAAACGCTGTGTGAACTGGAATTTGCAGGGCTCACCCAAATCTACCTTTACAAGTAATTTTTTCTATCATTAGAAATATGGTACTTGATCTGTTTAGTTCAAAAGGGCAGAAGAATATTTAGTTTACATCTTAGGACCTAGCACCGCCAGGAAAGTTGGCCAATATTTTATTTGAAAGCAACACAGCTATTTTAAAGAATGATTTCATTCCAAATCCCTTGTTAAAACCAGATAGATCCTGATTTCACAAATGTGAGTTGCAAAAAAAGGGAAAGCATTGGCAGTTATAGCAAGGTTAAGGAATAAATCAAAACATTACAAGTTCCTGACTTAAGACTACTTGGAAGATTAATTTATTATAAAGCACAAGAAATGAACATATCAAAAACATTTACATCAGAAGGTGAACATTCACCGAAACAGCAGAGTGTGTGGTCACAACAGACAACGCTATTACAGATACATTGGAACTGCAGGGCATATGTCAGATGAAATCATCTGTGTATAGCAGAAAGGGAGGTAGACCAAGGGAGATCATCATTTAAACATAGCTAGCTGCCTTAGAACCCTTTATTCTTCTGCCAGCAAACCTAAAAACAACATGAAAGTGAAACTTTGTACCAAGGAGAGGAAAGTGTCAGAATATTCAAAGGGATGGGACATCACACATCCTTCACAGCAAACATACTTGGAAAAAAAAAAACCCACCTCTCGGTAGTGAGAAATACTGTAGAAGAGAAGCAATAGAGAAGGACAATCTTCAAGAATAAAATCAAGCATGCTGCAACTGCAAAATGAGGAGAAACATCCAAATAATCTGTTAAACAGCAACAGAGAAGGAAAGGGAAATCAGCATACAGGAAGAAAGGCAAAACACAGTGCATCTGCTATTGCAGAAGTTACCAATAGAAACCACACTCAGTATCACAGTGACCATGATAGCCATGTATATAACTCAAAAGAATGTTTGGGCCCCTTGATTCCAACGGTGGTGGATAAGGGAGGAAGAAGCAGGGGAAGAACCGCCAGCATCACTGTGCAAAATCCACAATCAAGGTGTTTGCTTTGACATAGTTGATTACACAAAATCCACAATCAACTGCTTTGACATAGCTGATTACTAAAAATTTTTAGGAATATGGGGTGTTAATGCAAAGTAACTGGCTAACAGAGTTAACACATCCATGATTTGATAAATTACTAGACTTACAACTCTGCAAGCATAGTAGAGACCTATTGGATGACGCTGGGACTATTGTTGATGTAGTTGTCTCTAGTGGAGCATCTGGTTCATCATGGGATTAAGAGGGAATCAGAGGACATACTGCTCCATGTTTTGCTTCTTGTCTCAAATTGTAGGAGATTATCCATTGAAAAGTTAGATATGGTTGAAGGTATGTCTAACCCTGAAGTTAATTCACGTAGATATACTCAGTGTCTCAAGCCCGTTCAGATGCTTTCACCAGCATGATGGCACTTTTTTTTTTTTTTTTTTGAAGCATGTAGCTCTCATATGCAAGCTTGAGTCAAAAACTTTCAGCTCAAGTGTAAATTTACCCCCAAATGTATTCACCACAGGAGAGGGCCTGGGTATTAAGAAATGATAGGGTTAGGTTGATGTATAGATTGTTTCACTGAAGCACAGGTGTTAGACCTAGACTTAGACTAACCAGGTTTATCACATGGGTGCTTGGTGACTACAGCATCTAGGCAGTTGATCACTCTTCTCAGCTCAGAATTTTCTGTTCCAGTGAAAAGAATAGGACTGTTGTAGTGGTTGTTGGGTATACTCCGTCGATGAATATTCCACTTTTGCCAAGAACTGACCACTCTTTCAATTTAAATGAACCACTTTGATGATTTGCACTTTAAATGCTGATGGAACTGGTGAATTTCAAAGAAATACAGTTTTCAGCAATGGAACATTCCATGGACTGCTGGGGGGGATTTCATATTAGCCTTTTTTAAGCTGATATTATTGATATGGGGGCCTCTAAAATGTCCTCTCCACAAGTTATATCATCAAATGCATCTTTTCTTCTTTACCCTGAAAAGGGAGAATGTAAGAAACTCCATAAAATCCTCTTGGGACTTCAATATTAATATAGATACAGATATAGTTTAAAAAACTGGAAATGCTCAGATGAGCCATAATGAGCATTCGTACAAACTCCTAGGCTATATAGACAGGTCAGTAGTTTTCAGCCACTATGCCTTGCATGACACACTGGCATGCTGTGAGAACTGCTCAAGTCTGCTATGAAGTTCTAGAAAGGTAATGAAAATCCATGTATAACAAACATTGTTTCATCTTAAACAATATTCTGTCCAACCAAAATTCCAACTCATAAAAATCATGAAAATTAATCAAATTAAAAGCAAGATATCAACCTTCTATTTCAAAACATGACCTTTCTAAACACAGGTGGCCAAATGACAAAATGGAGATGACATGTATTTTTTTCCAGTGGATTTGACCCATTAATGCCTTTGATCCTTCTTGAGTTTGTTGTATGCACTATGTTGCAAACTCCTCTAGTAAGATCATAACCATAGTAAATGTAAGTGAGTGTGACGTTTATTAGCAATCAATTCAGCTGAAAGAGTGGGTGTGCCGTGGAACTGTTTCTCTCCTTGAAGTGCTCCATGTTACTGAAAAGGTTGTAAACCATTGACACAAATTAATCTATTACAACAGGTTGCAGGGGTAGTGGAAAGAATATTTTCTTCACTGTTAGCATTGCATTTGCAAACCATCATACAGTAGAGCTGCTTCTGGCTGGTTAATTCTAGTTGCCTCCACCTGGTTAGAGATTTCCTGTTGTGGAAAAAATGTCATGGTGCCACAAGAAAGATTGGCCTGTATTTAAGAAACTGAACCCAAATTATGGGTGAAGGAGGAAGATACTTCACATTTCTAGTGGCTGCTTTGGCTGCCATGGCTACTGCTGTAGCCACTGGTTGCATGTCTCTGGCTCTGCAATACAATCATGCCTAAAGAGGAAATCTTTGCTTTCTCTACCCTCCCAGCTGGCCACTGGAAAGTAAGATTCCAGAAACCTGGAACATCTAAAATTTGATATCTACAAGGAAGCAACCTCTGGCCAGTCAGCAGGTTGATCAGTGTTAAACACCAGAGATAGGAAGACTACCAGCTAACCTTTTCAACTATGTAGCCGCTTCCTAAAGGTGAATTACACCACAAGAGCTATGACAATGACCCTGCCAGTCTTATATTTTGTTTCAGTTTCCAATCAATATGAGTAGATACAGGCAGCTACCTCAGCACTGCCTGGTTTTAGTCCAATAGATGGCTGACAGTGGGAGTGGGAGTGTGTGTATCAGCACACATGCGCACAGGAATTTTGCAAGGCTTGAACCCATAAAATTTATTTGAGAATGGTGCCTCTAGAATAGTTCCTCAGTTACCTAAAACAACCATAAGTTAAACCACTATACTTCCAGAAGATCAAACATGAGCATATTTCATAAGTTAAAAGGTGTATGTTTAATCCTGAGAAGTCCTCTTATTTTCACTTAGATTTGTCATTGAAATAGTGATCAGAATTTCATAAATTATTAGAGTTTCATGCATTGGAATGTTTCATGAACTGGAACAGCAAGAGTCCTGTGGCACCTCAAAGACTAACAGATTTCTTCAGCCATAAGCTTTCGTGGGCCCCAAACCATTTTGCGTATGTGATGAAGATACATCTGACAAAGTGGGTTGGAGCCCACAAAAGCTTATGGCCAAAGAAATCTGTTAGTTTTTGAGGTGCCACAAGACTCTTGTTGGTTTTGCTGTATACAAACTAACATGGTTGCCCCTCTGGAAAGGAGTTGGAATGTTTCACTGGAACCACATGTTTGGAGTGGGAGAAGAGTGAAAAGATTGAGCTATGTACCAATTATTTGGGCATGCTACCTTAACTGGCATTGGAACAGTAGTCTCTCAACTTTAGCTTTAACCTGAAAGTAATTTGACCCTCACTGCAACAGCTATTTGGATGGAACATAAATATATCAGCTGAGTTGGTAACATCCTATTTTTTACGTTGATGGCTAAACAAGATTGCTCATTTGCCAAACATCTATGCAGAATTTATAAAGTATTATAATAAAATAAACTAGTTTATATAATCCTGCTAATTAGATTAATTCCATGATCTGATATTAATCACTTTATTGTAATTTGAATTGTGTATATGCAGCTAGTTTTATGCTGTTGTCTAGTTTAGCTTAATACTATATATACACAATTGAAAACTTGTGTGGTTCAGGTTTTTCTTTTCCACATATTATGGGTCTAACCCTGAAAAGCCCCAAGAGTAAAAACAAGAAGCAACTCTGGCCTTGATGGTCCATAGAACTGCCCTATAACTGGTGCCTAAATATAAACGCTTGGTTTTTGAGGAAAAGTTGAACTTTGTATTGATTGCTTCCTGCAATAAGCAACATGGCTTCCAGAACATGTCCATATTCCTCATATTACTTGGCAGATAAAACTGCTCAGATCTGAACTAAGCTACCTAATAACATTAGAAACAGACAAGCGAAGTGAGGGGCAAACACTGAGTCTTTGCTGAGTGAGTTTGTCAAAGCTGCACACACTCGCCCCAGTTTTCTGCTCATCACAGGCAAGAAAGTAGCTGAGTGGACTGGATTTTACATCATGGTCAAATGTCACCAAAATTGTGGTATACAAGATCAAAGGTCAAGACACATGAAGTAAGAAGGCAGAAAATGATATTAGATTCTGAAATTTGTCATCTGACCTAACTAAATAGTCCTATTCCAATATGAGTGAATCACATGTCTCAATGCATATACCCATATATGGAACAGAGAATTACAACCATTAATTTAACTCCAACTTATGTGCATTTTGAAAATGCACATCAATCTTTTGCTGGAAATTCATCAGCTGATTCTAAATTATGTAAATTATTAAATTTTATGCTTGTGTCTCTCCAATAATAGTGCTGTAAGGGCTAATGAGAAACCCATTAAACGATAGTGCACCAATATAGTTTGCAAACATACTAATTAGTAATGGCTCAAATTTTCATTAACTTCCATCCAGGCAAAGGTTAACGGAGAGGTTCAGAAATACGCATGTAAAAAATTCCTCTTTGCCTCTCCCAACTCAGGCAGACAGCTTGTGCGACTGTACTGCATGTGGCTGCTAATGAGAAAAAAGCGTGCCACTAGAATTAGCACTACTCCAAATTAGTTCCGAGGTTTTGTCAATATTTGATATATTGAGACATCAAGACTTCACATTATCTGCTGCAAGTTACTGTAAGAAGCATTTAGGATTACTTGGATATTTTGAGATTCATTCTTCTCTTCTAACTATTTGAGTGAAATAGGCGAAGTGAGACTGATTGAAGCAAATGCTGTTGGTGTTTGTTAGCTTAATTCTGAAGTTTAATTCACAGAGTGAGACATTTCCCAGTATCTCTCACTTACATTATTAAGTCCTGGTTTTGAGCTGCTAATTTGCTGAAATGCACAGGAGCAAAGTTGGGGAGTAACCCTGTGGCCGAACACTTACTCTGGGTGGACAGAAACTTTTGGTGCGTTGACACCCTCTCCACATCCAGTTTGTTTCAGGTTACATGTAACTGGAAGCCACTTACTGATTTATATGGAACCATACTTCTGCAAGTGTGATTAGAGCTGCAAGTACACGTGGCTCTACAGTTACAACATTATATTACATTTTTACAGATATCCATGGACTTCCACGTAGTCCAGCGGTCTCAAGCTCAAATCACCACAAGGGCTGTATGAGGACTAGTATGTTAGTCTGAGGGCTGTACCATTGAAACCTTTTCATACAACAATATTGCAAATATCAATAACAATAGTGTTGTTGCAGGCCACAGGAAATAACTTTAGGGGCTGCATGGGCCCATTGGCCACGAGTTTGAGACCTCTGATGTAGTATACGTATACTACACACACTATATAATACACTCTGCACCGAATGTACCTAGTGAGAAGGATTAAAAATGGACTGGTGGTCGAGGTTCAGAGTCTGCTATGTATTTCCTACATAACCTTATTTCCAATCTTTGGCTGCTTCTGTTTCGTCTTCTGAAAATTAGGTATAAAAACTCTTCAGATTAAAACACTATAATCTATGATATACTGAATGTTTGACTTCAGTCACTATATCATGATTACTGTCCCCATAGTATTGTAAGGTCAGATAACAGTCATGGGTTATAAAAATGTAGAGAGAGAGAGATAAGTTCAAGTTTTTAACCCAAAGTCAGATGGAATATCCTAAAATTGAAGAATAGAATATTAATACCAACAGAAACAGGCTTAAGACAAAAATTTATCTGGATTCTAAACAGCTCAAAGTTTAGGATTTGAACCTACCATCTCCATTACAAAAATATAGGCCATTTGAAAATTCATGCAACCCTTCCTAATGGAAAAATCAAAAAGCCACAAAACTTTTAAGCTCCTAGAATTCAGAGTCAGGTTCTTAAGCCGCTAATGTATGCTTCCATGGTTTTCTGTGCCAGAAAAAGAAGCTAAATTTCTTATAGTGTCAAAATTCTCAGAGTCAGTGGGAATTTTGCCTGAGTCAGGTCACAGTATTTGGTGCTACTTCATTTTAAATAATAAATATGTGATTAAAGATTTTGTTTGAGTTTCTGTTTTTTGTTTTTGTTTTTCAGATGCAATATTGACTTTAAATGAAAAAGCAAAATTAGCCATAACTGCGTATTCTCTTACAAAAGCTCTTTCTACAGACATTTATTAGCATTTTAAAAACCAATTGACTTTAAGTACTTCTGAATTTCAAATTTATTCTCTTTTCCTGACTCTCTTCCAAGCAGTAAGTCCAGAATAACCTAGCCTCTGTTTCTGGCAGAGTCACAGCTCGGAAGATGCTACTGCATGATATTTCTATGCAACTTAAACTTTTTTTTTTTT